>PVKN010032976.1:0-12142 GCA_004027915.1 Capromys pilorides
GATTACCCCTAGTTACACTTCCTGGGAACGATATCTCTTTCCATTTTGAGTTCATCCTTTTAAGGTAGCTAGAAACATAACCATTTATATGTGTGTGATCCGTGACTGTAACGTCTCTGTAGAATACTCTCCCACACTTAGCCAGTGTCACACTTGGCCTTCTCTGTCCATCTCTCTCCTCTCCTCAAGCTCCGCATGTTCTAAGTGTACCCAGGACTACATTCTCAGCACCTTCTAAACACTGTCCACTCTCAGGCTGTGGGTAATCTCATCTAGACCCCTGACTTTAAATGGCACCTTTCTGCTGCTGACTCCCAGAATTTTTAAATTTTCAGTTCTTGTACTTATTAACATTATTTTTGTGAGCCGGGAATTGAACCCTGGGCCCTGCATATGCCAAGTAAGCACTCTATTACTGAGCTACCTCCCCAGACTTTTTGAGACAGACTCTCACTGGTCCTTCCCAAGCCGGTCTTGAGTTTGTGACCCTCCTGACTCAGCCATGAGCCGCTGTGATTGTATAATTTTTGATTAACAAATTCTAACTGCATGCAAGTATGAAGTACAATGTGACGCTCTGATCGGGGTGTCTAATCAGGGTAGGAGGAGGATGCACAATATCCTAAATACTTAAAAAAGAATAGAAACTTCCCTTTAAATTGAAGAGTTAACAATTTTGTGAGTAAAGGGGGTTGACTTCTTTTAAAACTTACAGTAGATTTTATTTAAGACTGAATATTTAACAGTTTATTGGGTAAGCCTCGAGGCTTGAAATTACACATCTATGAATTTAGGCCTCGTGTTTTTGACACCTTGCATCTTATTCTCCTTCCTTTGCTATTTTTTTTTAACTTACTGCAACAGATGAGGGGCTCTTAAACCATCTGTTAACCTTTCCTTCTCCTTTCTTTAACCATGTAGAGTTGCTCAAGGCAAGAAGACCCAGAGCCAGCAAGACTGAAACAAAACAGCAAAGGAGGTGAGCCTGGGCACAGATCATTGGGTTTGACATTTCAAGGCTTGAGCCTATTAATTTTTTATGCCCTGCTACTTGTATATCGTTAATAAAAATCTGATGAAAAACTTTTTAGGATGTATTTGTTGCTTTGGCTTTGATCTTAATGTTTGCAAACTAATACATTAATACATGTGAAGCCTTAAGGAGTTTTTCTAAGAGAATATTTCCATACATTATATTTTCATTTCCATTTTAGGTAGCTGAGTCTCTGTGGGGTTGTTGATGGCGGTGGCATTAGATTTTGGTAGGAAATGTATCTCTTTGCCTGCTGTTAAATGTTACTTCCCAGGCATACAAAGCCTTATCATTAATATTTTACCTAAATCCACTTCTGTAAGAACCCACACTTCTAAGATGTGTTGTTATGCCACATTCTTCATTTTTAAAAAGTACAGGAAACTCCACTCAGTTGTTTGTAATGGGAAAGCCAGCCTCAAATCAGGGCTGGCTATTTAGTGATTAAAATATCACTTCGAAAAGCTGCAGAGATCAGATCAAGCGAATGTCATTATCTTTGCTTCCTTTTAGGTCCTGCTGCCAAGCTGTGGCATCTGTGACTGAGTTGTGAGAAACTCAAGAGTCAAACCAATTAAAATATGCCATTTTCTTACTTATATATTATGTACGTGCCTTCAAATACAAGATCTAATTGCGCCATGGCAAAATGTTCACAACGACTTCAGAATGGCATTTGAGATTTGAGGAGCCAGTGAATAACTTGACAACATTTGAGAATTTACTTTATAAAATCAGTAGATATGAAACTTGAAAAATTACTTATTAAAAATGATCACTAACCCAATTTTGAACACTTGAGAGTGACATGTGGGCTAGTGGGCTGTCAAAATGGCTTTCATTTGTGTTTTGTTGCAAGTGACTGTAAAATTCTTTGAATATTTATGATTTATATTAAGAGTAAAAATACCTTTAATAGTTCTCAAGTTTTTATCTTTGTAAGCAAAGCTTGCAATGCCTATCATTTTCTGATTTATGAGTGGTTTATTATTCAGATGAATATTAAGAACCTTTTCTCTTAGAAGAGCGGATACAGGGAAAAAATCCTACTATACAGGAAAGCAAAGTTAATTCACAATAGTGACCATTAAAACAATCACTGGCCAGTGATTCTTATTGGAATTTCCTTTACTATTGTTAAAATATATATTTATATATATTATATTTATATATAATATATACTTATATATTATATTATATATTTATATATATTTATAAATACATATATGTATATTTTAGATCCACTAGAGGGAGTAATGCTGTATAAATGTGTATTTTTCTTTAATAAAAAAGATTTGTTTGTCATCAAGTTAGTAAATACATTTGCAGAAACAGTCATATCCAATGCAATAACCATGGTATTCTGAGTTTTGCTATTTATTTATGAGTGTTGCTGCTGCCAGAGAGGTGTCCTATACTTTCCTGCATTTGTCCTACTTCTTTCTCTCCCTTCTAACGTTGTTCCTTAATTTTCTAATTCTGTCTACTATCCCAAGGCAATTTTGATATGCAAATAAACCTTAGCGTTCAAAAATGGAAGCTTTTGAGATTCTGGCTTTCATTTTTTTTTAAACAGAGATTTTTTACATTTGGTACAGTAACCCCATGACAGGGAATAGCTGATTATAACTCCACTTCTCTTGCAGCTTTCAAGAACAAGTCTTTTTCTGATTCAGAATCTGCCCCAGGACCTCCTAGAGGACTCCTTGAACCAGTTCCTGCTCTGGGAGGTCACCAGGGAAAGAAGGAGGGGAATATTGTTGTTGATGCTAACTGATACTCACCTATGCAGGACAGTTCTTCTGAGACAAGGATAATAAAGAACTTCAAATTGGAGGTTTTTGATTTTTCAAAACTTAAAAAATTTGAAGTAATTTGGAAACATGCTTTAAAAACTTTTAGGTCCTAACAGCTTATAGTAAAAGAGTACAACGCTGTGTCCATCTTCCCCTCCTTTCCTATTACTCCTCAGTGCAAACACTTTATAAAATAATTTTTTTTCTCTTTGGGTTTTTGAAACAGGTTCTTACTATGTAGTCCAGGCTGGCCTTGAACTCACTATGTATCCTAGGCAGGACCTGAACTCACAGCAATCCTCCTGCCTCAGCCTCCTGAGTGCTAGGATTGCAGGTATGCAACACCACAGCTGGTTAAAATAAAATTTTTTATTGAGGTAAGGTTTACACATAGTGAAATACTCAAGCTTTAAGTCTTTAATTGATTTTGATAAAGGGCTGAGGTGTGTAGCTATCACCATACTCAAAATGCTGTTCATTTGTGTCACCTTGGAAAGTATCTTTCTGCCCTGTCTCATCATACTATCCAGGAAAGCAAAAAATAATTCCCTACAGTGACTGCTAAAATAACCATTGAGTAGAATGACTGTTACAGAAATACTCAGTTTGGACAAAGACAAAATAGCTAACGAATGTTGTTGTATGTCAGACCCACTAGGGGGAGTAATGAGGTCCCTTTGAGTTTTGTTTTTCTTTATTCTCTTAGGTTTTTGGTATCTTTAAGAAGCTCAAGGACTCTCAGACTTCTGCTCATATTTGTTCCTAAGAGTTTTACAGCTCTTGTTTGAATATTTAAGGCTGTGGTCCATTTTGGGTTAAATTTTGTGAGCGGTGTCAGGTAAGGGTCTATATTTATCCTCCCCCCTTTCAGATGTTATTTACTCTTTCTAGTTCTCACACCAGTGACACAATATGGTATTCGCACATGCAGATCTGATTTATTTCACTTACCAGCACATTGCCTAGTTTCCATGTGGCTATTGTCTGAACATCATTTGTTAAAAACACTTCACCGTTAGCCTATTTTTCTCCCATCAGATTGTCTTGTAACTCATGTTGAAAATCAGTTAGCCATGAATGTAAAGGCTTATTTCTGGATTTTCTATTAATCTTCTAATGTCTATCTGTAGGCCAGTTCCAGGTTGTCTGTAGAAAGCTATGGAAGCTTTGCAATAGTAACTTTGAAAACTGGGATAATAATAAGTCTTCCAGTTTTTTCCTTCATTTCCCAAATTATCTTAGCTTATCTTTGTCCTTTGTGTTTCCATATGAGTCTCAGATAAGCTTGTCAATTTTAGGGAAAAAAATCTAATTAGGGTTTTAATAAGGATTGCATTGAGTCTTAAATCCATTTGTGGAGAACTGCCATCTTAACACACTGAGTGTTCCAGTCCATAAAGATATTGTGTCTTTCATTTATTTGGGTCTTCCTTTTCTGTTCTTTCATTAAATTTATTCCTGTGTACTTTTTTCTTTTTAATTTCTATGGTGAATAAAACTATTTTTCAATTTTTTTCAAATTATTTATTGCTAGCATATACAAACACTATTAACATCTTTTTATATATCATAAATCAAACTCAGGACTTTGGACTTGCCAGGCAGGTACTGTGTCACTGAGCTATATCCCGGCCCCTACTAACTTTCGTATGTTGATCTTCCATTCTGTTATTTTGATGAATTCACTTGTTAGCCATATTCATCTTAAAAAGTGGATTCCTAAGAATTTTTATACATGAGATCACAATGTCTCAGAGTAAAGACACAGTAGTTTTTGTTTGTCTTTTTAATCTCAGTGACTTTTCCTTTTTTTACCTACTTTCCCTCCAGTAAAATGTTGAATAATTTTTGTGGTGCTTGATCTTGAGAGAAAAATATTCCTCTTCTGTGCTACTCATAGAAGAATGTCTGAAAGAATTTCTCCTTACACTTGAGTAACTGTGCACAATTATGTCACGTTCTCTATGTTACAGTTAGATCCTGTTTTTCTAGTATAGTTTCCCTGTCTGCCTTTGCTGTTGTCTTTTGCTATTGATAAAAGAAGAGACATAGTTTCATTTTATCATTATCTTCTAAGTTTTTTTCTTCCTTCCTTAAAATTTATCCTACTCTCTCAAGTCCCTGATGTCAGCTTGAATCTTCTCTGATTTCCTAATATTTCATGAGGACTTTGTTGTGTTGCTGTGAGCTTTTTCTAGAGTTTCTAGTTCCCTTTCCTTGTTTGCCTTGCATCCTACGATTCTTTTTATATTCACCATTGTCACAAAGTCCAGGCACTTTCCTGTGGAATCTCCCCACTGTTATCCATGGAGACCTCCCTTCCGAAGCCCGTGGTGCCCCTCTCCATCTGAGGCTGGCGCTCCTTTGGCTGCTGTCCAGCGGACCTTCTGGAACGTCCGTCCTTGCCAGCTTCCACATCTTCCATATGAGCTACACCTCTGTAATGTAGCACTAAATCTTTAACTTCTTCAGAAGGGATGACGCATGGCAGGGAACTTTTCTGAATGTTTCTAAACCTGAAAACTGCTTTTATTACATTTTAGGGTTTGAATATCGTTTGTCACCCCCAACTTACATTGAAGCTTAAATTCTTACTGTGTTAGTGTTGGTAGGTGGGGGCTAAAGAAAAGCATTTGGGTCAGAGGATGGAACTGTCTCGCACAGATTAATGCTGTCTTTTGGAAGTGAATCCCAGCTCTCGCAGGAGTGCATTAGCTACCCTTAGAGTAGCTTGTTGTAAAGAAAGTTTAATTTCCTCACTTTCTCTCTTGCCATTTGACCTTCCCGCTTTCTTCTGCCTTTTACTTTCTTCCAGGACTGAAGGCTCCATGAGAAGATCTTCACCCAGTCTTTGAACTTTGGTGTCTAGGACTACGAGCTACATAATCTCTTTTAAACTATCCAGGCTCAGGTGTTCTATTGTAGCAACAGAAAATGAACTAAAACATTTTTTTCCCCTCAAACTTGGTCAATAATTTGGCTGGGTAATGAATTCTTACTATAAGATAAATTTCCTTCAGAAATTTGAAGGTTCAGTTTCATTGTCCCATAGCTTATAAGAAATATAATGTGTTTCTTTTTATTGCTTACCTTTTTCTGTCAAGATTCTTCTTTGCTATTTTGAAATTTCATGATGGCATGTTTCAGCTGGAAATTTTATGTTCAGCTTTCTAACTGAGAGGCTTTCTAACCTTAAAGTTGGATAGGATGAGCTGTAAGAGGCTTATACCAACAGCCTCCAACATTGCCAGTTTCACCGGTACCCCACTACAATAATGGAATGTTGGACTATGTATACAACTACTCCCTCTTTGTACAAAGAGAAGATAAAAATTTTTTTGTTGTTTTTTTTCTTTTTTCCTCCCCTACTAATATAGATTATAAAATTTATCATGTCTACACTGTGCTCTGTATAACTACTATGAGAACAGCAATATTTAATGTATCAATTATTATGAATGCACTACTAATGTGTTTTGAAACTATCATATTGTTATTTCTTATTAAAAATTAAAAATAAAAAGAAGAAAATGAAAAAAAGTTGGATAGAATGCTCATATAACAAAATTAACAGAATTAACATCTACCCGTTGACTTTTTTTCTGTAATTAGAGTTGAGGAAGCCCATGGAAAAACTAACTCCACCAAACACAGATCCCTCAGCTCCCTTATTTCCAGTCCCACTGCTCAACCTATGGATGTCAAATTTTACAGTTCTGAGTTTAAAGCCTTCTGTGGGCAGATTCTGCTCTCAGCTGCATACCTTACCTGTGCTTGAGCCACAGTTTTCATGGCCCCATCTCCCTAGGTAACTTATATCTGTCCATTCCTTTCAGCCACCTCTGCCCCATGCTGGGGAACCATCCCTCTCTTGTTCTCTTTATAGCATGAGCATGAATCTTTTGTATTATTTTTGTGGCAGGAGGAGTTTCCTGAAGCCTGAACCCAGGGTTTTTGCACTGAGCTACTCTCAGCTTTTTTAAAAAAATTTAACTTTGACATGGGGTCTTACTAAGTTTGTGAGTCACTGGAGCTGGGCTTGAATTGCTAGTCTTTCTGTCTGACCTTCCCAGAGTGCTGGGATGACAGGCACGGGCCACTACACTCTTTTTTTTTTTTTTTTTTGCCACTGCTCTCCTGGCGTCTGAGGAGAGGTATCAGATGCCTTTCCATTTGCCACTTCTCCCACCTCTTCTTCATCCTTTTCCACCTTTGCCTTTATGCTGGGGTACAGAACCACATGGATACCAGTTCCCTTTGCCATCAACTTTCTATTTGTGGCTGTCCAATGGGCATGGTGGGAGTAGGGGGTGGGAGAGATGCAAAAAAATTAAACAACAGAAAATCAAAGGGCAAAAGGAGTGAGGCTGAGGTATTTATTCCTTCAGCAGCTTCCCTGTGAGCTTGTGTAGCGCTGGCTGAGTCCTAAATAAGGTCCACCGTTTTTTTCCAGGTGGCCTCTTCCCAGGGGCTCTGATTGGAGATAGCAGAAGCCTCACCTTCTCATTCTCATGCCAGTCGTGGCAAAAGAGACTGCCCTATCTGGCCTTGGAGTACCACCAGCCTTTGGAGTTTTCCTTGTTCCCTGGTCATATCTTTGTAAACATCGTTTTTTGAACTTTCCTTGTTCTATCCAGTTTGAGCACTCTTATTTCTTGATGGGACGCTGGCTTATGCAAAGACAGCATAAATCACGACTGCCTGGTGTATTATATATTGAGTCCTCCAAAATCTCAATTTTTGAAGTACATAATTATTTTTCCACATAGATTGCTTTTATTGTCTTTTGCAACCCGTGTGTGATGTTTAGGTCTTAATCTTCTATTACCACTCTGTATTTTAAGGAAGGGTCTACAGGGTGTTCAGGGTGTTCACTACTAGATCAGACTCGTAGTGATCTACCTGTTTACAGCCTCCCATGAGCAGACATTACAGGTGTGTGCCACCATGCCCATCTCAGTTGCCATCTCAGTGTGCCCTGGGGGCATGGCTGGCATGGCAGGCTCAGAGATCTAACCCCCAGCCCACATGCCTGCTTGCAGGTGCTTTAATCCACTGAGCTATTTGGCCAGCCCTCTATTACCATTCTGGTTCACTGTTTATCAGGGGATCTTGGAGTTTCATTACCATTTTACAGTTGTCTAATTTGTTGGTCACAGATAACATTAAGAAACAGGGCTCCCAGGGCCGATGAGATAGCTCAGCAGACTAAGTGCCTGCTTAGGCTAGCGCAGAGATTGGGGTTTGATCCTTGGCACCACATACAACACTGGCCCTGCCCTAGGCTCACAGAAAAAATAAAAGGAAAACAAACAGAGTTTCCAATATAAAATGTTGTAACTGGAACTGAATTGGATTATCGAGGCAGACATACCAGGTTTGCTTGTATCTCTGAAACTTGACTTTAAAATTTTACCCCTACTCTAGGTGGTAGTGACTTGTTTCTGATCACTGACCAAGCAGGAAGGGCCTCCTCAGATGAATATCAATAAACTCAATTCTTTGAATTGCTTTTTCTTGCAGTGATAAGAGGGTTCAGGAGTTATCCGTGGGCACGTCCACCTCATCCTCCAGAGTGATTTCCTGAATGGCTGGGCCTGTGTCCTTGTTGAGTTTGTGCTGCCAGCAGCCAGTCCAGAGGCTGCCTATAGCAAGAGTGGAAAGATTATTTGTATAATGAAGGAAATTGTCCTTGGAGAGCTATAAAACCACAGCCCCAGTTGAACATCTTCTCTTCTATTCCCTCTGTCCAGTTTTGCTCCATAAATTAATGACTAGGGGGCTCTGAAACCTCGACAAAGGCTATTCATCTTAGTCCACAGACCCCCGTGTAAAAGAAATGAAGCTTCCCTTTATTTCCTTTAAATCAAAATAAATTGGATTCTGAATTCCCACATGACTAGGTTGGAGGAAATTTGATCCCAGCCATCCTGGGGAGTATCAGGGAGTAACTGAGAGAGTGTCTCACAGGAACCTAAGCACTGGGGAGAGACCCATCTGCAGCCATCCATATTACCCCAAAACCTCATGGCCAAGGTCTCTGTCTCCCTGAAGACAGATATCTCTACTGTTCTGTCATGAACTTGGTGCTGGGATCTCAGCTGATCCAGGAGTCTATGGCCCAGGCTCTGGCCTTCTCTGGGTCTTCCTTGCTATCTCCACTGTTATGGCCTCTGACAACATAGCTTTCTCCAGAATGGCAACATACATGTTTCTGTATGTGCTTTCTGTAGGCTCTAGCCATTGCCCTCTTGCCAATCATCAAAATATCACAACATGTGCCAGCCACGCCCCTGGGGTGCACTGAGACAGTGACTGAGACTGGGTGTGGTGGCTGTAATCCCAGTGCTTGGGAGGCTGAAAACAGAAGGATCACTATGAGTCTGAGTTGTGTAGGGAGACCCTGTAGACTGTAACAAAAAAAAAAAAAAATCACATCCTATGTCACTAAAATGTACAAATATTATGTTTCAAAAAAAAAAAAAAAGGTTTTTTATAAAATATTTTTTTTAAGAAAGAGATTGAGCCTGTGTAAAACAAAAGCCAGGAAGGCTACCTATCTGTCGGATACAGCTAGTTTTCCCTTAGGACAAAGTATGAGCTCATTTTCCAATGGATTTCCCCATCACTGACTTGGGAAGGAAAAGAAATTAGCCCAATTGTCTGGACCAGTTGATGCCTGTGTTAGTCAGGTTGTCAAATATTTAGGACTTGCTCTGTAAGCAGGTGTTCATTTTGGAGTGTTAGTCACTTCCAATTTAGACTCCTCACAACCCAGTTGTGAGGAAATAAATGACATTTGAATGGCTGCTAATAAATGTTCATTTCTTTCCATTCCCTTTCCCTTTGTGCTCTTGACTGCAGTTTTCCTCCCTATTGTACTACCAATTCCTCATTCTATTCCTATTTGCATCTGCTATACCAGGCAAGTTAGCAATTAATGTCTGTGAACTTAGCCCACTTTCGCCACTGAATGTTTGGTCTAAGCAGATTTCCATTGCATTTTGTCACCATTTTGTCTTTCTGGGCAGAAGGATTTCCCACAATGAACTTCTGTGCTTCAAGAAAGAAACAGAAACATTTAGGGGCTGAAGTCTCCCCAGCCTGTCAGCTGTGCCAGAAGGTGCGAGTTTGAGCCCTTTTTTTCTTTTGCAGAGGATTTCTATGGGATTCTGAACTCTGACTTTGTCTCCTCAGGGAAGTTCATAAGTGCTTCTCAGTTTCTGTTCAGAGGCAGATCTACTAACTTTAGAAATGAAGATGATTCTGAAGCTCTGAGCTCAGTGAAATATAGCCAGTGGCTTTTGTAGTAATGTTTTCAGATAATAATAGAGTATAAATGATAGAATTCATTATGGAAAGTTTGAAAAATACAGATGGATATGCTCATATTCATGCTCTGTGCCCTTTGCCTACACAGTCTAATGTCTAATGGGGACTGACCTGAACCTCCCTGTAGCTCGAACCTTCCCTGGACTTGTTCATCTTGGGACTAGTGACTGACTTGAACCTCCCTGTAGCTCGAACCTTCCCTGGACTTGTTCATCTTGGGACTAGTGACTGCGTTCTCCCAATTGTTCAGGCATGCTAGAATCTGTTCTTTCTCTCTCAAGATCAAATCTAACCCATCAGCAAATGTCATATTTTCTGTCTTTAGAAACCACCCAGACTCTCAACTCTTTTCACAAACCCTGAGTTCTCTTGTTTCAAACCATCAGTAGCTCTGTTCTGGATCTTTGCAGGGTCACATGCTTGGTCTCATTCTATGGTCTGGACTTCCCATTATCTATACTTTGAGGCTGTCATGGATGTCTGTCTCAAATTTCCAATGTCACATTAAGGTATTGTACCATCATAATCCCATTACCTCCTGCCTCAAGAAAATTAGAAATCATGTCAACATATGTAAAACAATTGCTTTATGTATATAAACCATAAGTTTGGATATATGTATGTCTGTCAGCTTTGCCTTATTGCAAGAAAAGATTGGGATAAGTTAACATTTTTTTTAAAGTACTGGGGATTAAATCTAGGGCCTTCACACTAAACTGCATCCTCAGCCTTTTAAAATAAAATAAAAAAATTGAGATAGAATCTAAGTCACCCATGCTGTACTTAAATTTATGATCTTCCTGTCTCAATCTGCTGGATTACTGGGATTACAGGTGGGTGCCACCATTCCCATCTAGCATAAATCAATTTGTAAGGAAGAGAGATTCATTTTGATTTGTAGTTTCAGCCCATGGTCACTTGGCCTGAGGCAGGGTAGTTCATTATGGTGGGGATAGTAGCCAGGCAAGAGGAGAGAGGAGGCCAGAGTCCTCCCCGCTCCAAGGATGCAACTCCAGTGATCTTTCTAGTGGGATGAATTCCATAAGGAATCTTTCCATTGGGTTGAAATTGTCCCATATTTATCAACTTATGAGAGCGTATTGGTCAGCTTTTGCTTTTCTGGACAAAATACCCAACACCTGCAATTTAAAGGAGAAGTTTAATTTGACTCACAGTATCAATCGATAATTAGTTGGTTGTAGACCAGGAATGTCATGCTGTGCAGGAGTGGTGGAGCAAGTGTTCATTTCATGGTGAGTGGGAAGTGGAGCAAATTAGAAAGCACCATCAAGGGAGGTGTTTCCTCCAAAGGCATCCCACCAGGTGGTCTACCTCCACCTGTGCCAGCCCAGTCAACGATGAACATCAGTGGATTATCTCACTAAGGAGTATATCACCCTATGTTCCAATCACATCTCCCAAAGTCACAATCCAATCAAAGTGGCCAAAGTGACTGTCTTTGTCACTATCTGCATCACTAGGGCAAAGTACTTTACCCTCACAATATAATGGAAAGGAGGTTTATGTTTCCTCACACTTTCAGAAGTCTTGGCCCTTGTAGGATGATCCAACGCTGAGGTAGGAACAGCATGGTAGAAGGGCCTGGGCAGAGACAAGCCACTCACGTCATGGTGGCCAGGAAGCACAGCAGGGAGGCATTTGGAGGGAGATACACCATTGCAGGTCAGACTCACGTGACCCACCTTTTCAGACCAGGTCTCAAATTTCCAGTGTCACATTAAGGTATTGTACTGTCATAATCCCATCACCTTCCAAAGGTCTTACCATGAGTTTATGAGGCTTTGGGGGGACATTCTGAATCCAAACCATAACACGGTCACACCACTGAGGATTAATGGATTTCTTCTGATACCAAATATATACATTGAGAATACAGAAAATACTGTATGCCCTTGATTACCATAGCTGTGTAATATAGTGTAGCTGATAATCAATCTTGAAATTTGGCACACTGATTGAT
>PVKN010032977.1:0-12130 GCA_004027915.1 Capromys pilorides
CAGGAGCCTAACAGCCACCCAGCCAGAGATCACAGAGCTGGCCAGGCCAGACCGGGACAGGACAGGCAATTAGTCCCAGACACTAATGCTCCAGAAGCCAAGATGAGAGATGGGCAATCAGATCAGGCTGCCATGGAGGGCTCTAGAAAAACACACACATTTTCAAAATGAAATCTGCTGGCTGGCCAGTTCCACCTGGCATCTAATTAAGCTAACTTGAAAGGGGGATGTAGGATAAAAGCCACCAAAAGCAAAATTAAAATCTCAACTGTATCTCCAGCACAGGATCACAGGCTTCCCTATGAGCACATCCCGGTCACTAAGGCCCTCCTGGGGTGCCTTTGGGGACATGCGGTGAACTGTCCAGGAATACATATTCTAAAACACAACACAATGGCTGAAATTTCTAAAAGCTCTGATTCTTCATAGACTCAAAGGCAACAGGAAACAAAATCATCTCCAATTGGCATCTGAACTGGCCAAAATCTGTGCCCAGGAAAACAGCTGGTGTTTTGGCCAATGAACTCAAAAGTGAAACTTCCTGCAATTTTCTGGGGGAAGTGTTGTGAGGTATGGGATAGAATTCTGTTTTATGAGATATTTCTCCAGATAATTTATCTTAAATCAGAGGCAGCTACAAACAAAATAAAGTATAAGCAACAAAGGAATTGAATGTTAAAATTATGTATGTAATAGGATTTTATGGGGATGACAAACGTTATTTGTAGGATGCTTGGAACATTATCTAACACACAGAAGCACAACACAGTATCTGTCAAACAACACGTATTAAAGAAATACTATCAGTTGTCCTGAAAATCACCTTCATCTCACCTACACACCTCCCGTTTTCAGGGGCGTATGTTTGCCAAGGCATTCTATACACATGAGCTGTGACTTCCTGTTCATCAAGTCACATGATGTTATCAAACTTCTCAGCATTTCAGAGCTCATGTGACATCCCATAAAGCACTATTTCCAGGAACCTAGTGATCATTCAACTGGAGAGATAAGCTGAAGCTTAATGAAAAAAGGGCAGAGACTGACAAACATGACTGAATTTCAAGCATCAGTTATGATATTTCTCAGATCTACTTTAAAATCTTCATCATACCATCTCTAGGAAAATATATAATACTACACAACACAGCAAAACATTCTTCCTCCCACTCTTGAGGAAAACTAGCCCTTAATTAACTGTTTTGACTATTTCTATCACTTCAAAGAGAAAAAAATAATACAAAGAGAAGAATGCAGTTTGTATGCCCCATTGGGATCCTGAATTTTGATCCCCAGCCAACGCCTTATTAATCTCGCCATGACCTTGGGTAGTGACTCTCCTCAGTTCTATGGATGTCAGGAACGGAACCAAAGCCAGAGGGGGTGGGCACTCTTCCATTTGCTCTGTAGATTATTTCCCACTTCAACTTCTCAGGCAAGAACAAATGAGACAACCCACTTCACAAAAAGGAAGCCAAAAAGTCAATCCCCTCTCATTTAATTCTTCCCATTTTTCATACTCTCTCATGACCACCTCTGAAACTTATTTTCCATACCATCTACATGGGTCAGAATTCTCTTCAACTCTGTTAAGCAGCAAAGTGAAGCTGGAAAGTGGAAAATCATTGGTCCTTTATTACCACTTAATAAGACCCTGACTATTTCTGCCACTCATCTGGGAACTCCTTTGAAGCCATGCCACCAGGCCAAGCATCCCTCCAAGTATGATACAGCATCATGTACATGTTCTCAATGAGCCCAAGATAAAGGATCAGTGAATAAAAATATGTCCTTTCACTACCACTGTCCCTGTTTAATTATAATCATTACCATCATATAAAGCCCTTTAAAGTCAAAACTAATCAAGAACACACGTGGTTGTTTATGAATAATTATACTTAGCTAGCAAACTAACCAATCTCCAACCAGGACCTAATTCACCAGCCTAAGTGCCACTATTACCCAGTGGGGTTCTCCACCCCACTGGCTACTCATGTTCTCTGGTTAGGAAGAAATAGTGAGCCAAACCTGCCTAGCAGGGTAGACCACTGGTGGATTAGATTTAAGTCTTAAGGATAAAAGAAGCTGCATCTGATGGTGACAATGTTGTTTTTAGATCACCTGAGGCTGATGGAGAACTCACTGAAGTAAAACTTCAATTAGAAAACCCATCATAAAAGTCACTGTCCTTGCCTGCCAAATCTACAAAATCTTGAGAGAATTTTTATGGCTCTAAGAAGCAGATCATTTCTCCAGGCCTCTGGACAAACAGTGAAATTACCGTCTGCCTCTGAATTATTGATGTCATAACTTACTAAAGGGTCCCCACTAGGTCATAGGTCAACCTCACTGCAAGGCCATGTGCCCACCAGAGGGCTTGTGATTAAGAGACAAAAGCAATATTGAGCCGCTTGCTCCCAGGTGCCTCCTAGACACAAAGATCCCATGGCATCTTTCCAGAAATAACTCCAAACCCGAGCAGCACTCAGAGTTCCCAGGACACATATTTGATTGTTTCATTTTATGATCTCCAAAACAGGGCAAATATTACTTATTCTTCTTTACAGTATGAAAAGTAAGACTAGTAAATATAAGTAATCTCCCAACTGTCTTATAGTGCTTTGCAAAGGGACCAAGCCTGGGACCAAGCATTTGAACTTCTGCTCTATAGCTTATTTCATGAAATAAGACGTTAGGTCTATATTCACTGCTAGGGTCCCTTCTAGATGTTGAGGACAGAACAATGAGCAGGAGAGAAGCCCTCACAGACCTGAAGATCTAGAGAGGGAGAGAAATTACAAGCATATAAATGAACATGTTTCATGTCAATGCATTCTTCAGAAGAAAAAAAATGAAGTATGGGCCAGTGTTGGTGAGAAAAGGCTTCTGCAATAGACAGACAGCTCTTAGCTGTCAAGGAGCTCTTACCTTCCTTGGTCAACAAAGACCTGCAAATAAGGTGAATCTCTGCAAACCAACAGAAGGGAGAGGTTGACGCAGGCCGGCTGACAGAGTAACTGTGATCTGGCCAACAATGCAGTCAGAGGCAGGCGCAGGAGTGGGTGCTGGAGAACAGCACAGAAAGTCAGCATGGCAGGAGTGGAGGGCGAGGCACAAGGTGCCCATAGTGTGATGGCCACTGTGGCCAAAGACTGTCACTTTGGTTCCATATACAAAAGGAGGCCCCTGGCAAACTCAGAGGAAAAATACAACAGAGGGTCACCCTAGAATGCTGCTCCAAACAGACTGGCAGAATGGACCGCGAAGCTAGAATGGCGCTCCAGTGAGTGCTAGAGGCAGGGAGGTCTGCTCGGAGCTCACTGGAACAGTCTAGGCAAACATTACATTGACACATAGTGGAAAACATACACAAACACATCACATCAAAAGCTTTATCTTTTTATCATTTCAAGCACAACCAAGAGAGCCGGCTTCTCCTCTTCCACCTGCAGCCTGGTAGCTTGGGGCTCTGCCGGTGATTTAGAGGCAAGGCCAGGCGGCCAGCCCAGACAATGCTGCAGAGGTGTATCTGAAATGGAAAGTGTCTGAGATAGCTCATGATGGAGGAAGAGGGAAGATGAGGTTAAAGAAAGGAGAGAGAGGAATAAACGCCATTGCCTTAGGTTTCCTATTCGGGATGTTTGCTTGCCAGCAACGTCCTGATATAACACTCCAATCCCATTGGCTGGGATTTTTTAAAGTTTCTGGAGGATATTGATCTCCTATAGGTGAGGGCAGCACTTTCCTCGGGCAGTGAGATGTGAAGAGGAGACAAGAAGCTCCCCTAGGAGCACCGCAAGGAGCACTGTTTTATGAGGCTTTCACTTAACTGGTGATTAGTAACCGATAGGAAGCCTTGAAATCACTTCCCCAGCAGCAGCGGGCAAGGAAGAGGGCCTGCCGAGGGCCTCTAAAGATGCTAACTTCACGTCGCTGAAAAGTATCATACACTCAGACAAGATGTCTTAGATTAAAATATTAAAACATGCCAAGCATTCATCAGGATTTTTATTGAGTATGTTAATTCCTTTTACACCCTTCTGTCCTTCCGTCCTTCCATCCTCATACTCTCCTTCCTTCCATTTATTGTACCAAGGATTGAACTGAGGACCCTGTGCTTGCCAGGCAGGCACTTAGGCTGCTGAGCAGGCATCATTTTCCTTTCTGTGGACTGCACTGTCTCGACTATATACTTACCTTGAAGTTAGTGAACAAAGAGATAACCAGAGAGTCTACATAACTGCTCAGAGGGCAGGGCCCGGCCTCTGCTGGCCTCTCACAGCTACACTTTCAGAACTCTCTGTCTCAGGGAGCTAGGAAAGTGATCAGTCATTTCATCCCCAAGACCTTTCAGTTCACAACAGGGCCCTCACTAAAAGAAACGCATTAGCATTCAGCCAGAAAACCAACCTGCTTTGGTTTCTGGTCATCTGCGTTTTGTTTTGTGAAGCTTTTTTTTTTTTTTTTAAGGCACCTGGAGATTAGTCCCGGGAAAGAGAACTACAATAATGAAAAATAAAAGATTCCATTAACTCCATGACTCTTGTGGCTAATGAAAGCTACTGCTACTGTGGCTCAGGGGAAGGAGAGAGACTGGGAGAGAGGGAGAGAGAGAGCTGCTCACTAAATTGCTTCCTCTCAGCAAATTATTTCATTAGCAAAAAAACAAAAATGAATGTTTCCAGAGTGACTCACTCACTGATTCAGCAGAGCCACTCTGGCACCAAAGCAATGTCACTTCTCTCCTTCTCAGATCAAATGAGTTGCTGTAAGCACTTGCCTGGCAAGCACAAGGTCCTGAGTTCAACTCCAGGTATGAAAAAGGCTTTGTGCAAAACCAAAGGAGCTGCTGGGATTTACACAAACCTATGCATTTGCTCTTCTTTCCAGGGCCACTCAGCACATCTCAGCCAAGCAAACGCTACTTCACCTTTAGGAAACGTCTCGTGCAGCTATCTGCATCATCCTCACTCTTGAGTAACAGCTCTGAAACCCACCGACTTTCAGAATAAGCCACCTGAGAAGCAGAAGATGCTGAAAAGTTTGTGTCTCTAAAACCCCAAAAGGCTGACTTCCCTGGACATGGAAGACACTCTACACTATAAGCTGAGAGGGTCTTGGGCTTCATTTTCAGGACTCCCAGAGATAGGGACTTCAGAGGTTCTCATCTGTTCTATTTCCTAGCAAATGAAATGCATGACAAATCAGAGGACTTCTACTGTACAATGGAATGACCAGCTGTTACCTCCTTCAACTCAATCCATAAGTCTCCCAAGCCTCACAAATATCTACAGCACACTTAAATTATCCTTCTGATTAACTGCCTCATGTATTAAAGGTTCTCTGCTTCCTTCATTCACATTACATGAGCTAGCAGGCTCTTAAATTTGGTTCAGCCAGGAGTGGTGATGCACACGTAATCCTGGCACTTTGGGAAGCTGAAGAAGGAAGATCTCAGTTCAAGCCCAGCTTGAGCTACTAAGGAATTTAGTGAATCCTTGTTCCAGGCCTTTTCTGTAAGCCTTGAGCATCCCCAGGAGTGTGTGATTAGCAGTTCCTGCAGCTCTGCATCGGACAGGATGAGCCGCATGGGAGGTATAACCCTTAAAGGAGCTCTGCCTTGGTGTCCTGAGAGGAAAAGCTATGGTGATAAAGACTTTTCAAAACTTAAGAAAAAAAAAAAGGATGTGGGTGTAGCTTAGTATAAAGTCCCAGGGTTCAGATCCAGGAAGGAAGGAAAGAGAAGGAAGGAGGGAAAGGGAAGGAAAGAAGTGTAGGGATTCGTTGGTCTCACTGTGAACAGTTCAACCACAGGAAGACACGGCGGTAGGAATGAGAAAGATAGACAAGAAGACGAAAAGCTGGGCTAGGCAGTCACCAGTCTGCCTGATGGGCAAGACTAACTCCACACACACAAAAACAATCCTTTATTTATGCTTCTACAAAGTTTGTATCACATGACCCAAGGCTACCCAGCAACCAATAGCTGGCCTGAACCAGACAGGATGTTTTTCTCAGCACTAGGGTAGCTTCCTGCTCCAGGCAGGGAGGCCCAGTCCCACCTACATACACCTGATCAATTTCCTGGCTTCCTGTGGCTCCCAACAGGGAAGGAAGAAGAGAGGGAGGGAGGGAGGAAGAAGGAAAAAGGGAGGAGGGAGGGAAGAAAGACAATGTTCTGATCAGAAAATAGAGCGGGGCTCAAGGTAAGCCTGAGCTGACAGCTTTGAGTCTTTATCACCATAGTCTTTCCTCTGAGGACACCAAGGCAGGGCTCCTTTAAGGGTTACACCTCCCATGGGGCTTATCCTGTCTGATGCAGAACTGTGGGAACTGCTAAAAACACACACTCCCGGGGATGCTCAAGGCTTACAGAAAAGGCCTGGAACAAGGGTTCAAAACCTCTTGTTTTCTTGAAAGGGTCAGAAAATAAATATTTTAGACTCAGTGGGCCATACCTGTCTCTACTGCGACTCAGCTCTGCTGAGGTAGAACAAAGGAGGCCTTAGAAGACAGCAAACAGGCGTGGCTGTGTTCCAGGAACCTTACGTGCATCAGGCTAATCTCCCCAGCTGATCACCTCTACTGCAGACAGCAAAGGCTCTCAGCCTTAGGCACCTGTCCCAGCTGCCCTTTGAGTAAATTGCACACCTGGGTGGGGGACAGAGAGTGCCATCAGACCCAGATAGGCTTCCCCCATTCCTACCACTGCTGTGCACCCTTCCTCAGGAAGGAAGGAAGTGGCTTGGCAAGGGAAGGTGCAAATGCTAGTCCTTTCCTTTCCTCACTACCGCCCACTAAGGTCCCAGGGCTGAGGTTTGTTTGCTTGCTGCTGACCAAATCAAGACCATTAATTTTGGTGAAAGGGGGAAAAAGACTTTATTCAAACCTGGCTCTGACGAGATGGCCTCAAATCTGCCTCAAATCACCATCTCTCTGTGTAAGGGTCTCTTATAGTAAGAACAGAGGGTTGGAGCGGCAGTGGGACAACACACAGCTCCGGCTTGCTTCACCCCTCCCACATCCTCCGTGCCCTGCCCTCCCTATGGAAGGGAGGAAGTGGAATGGCCCCCTCAGTGTCAAAGCCTGGAGATTCTGTCCATTTCTTCGGGCCGTGGACAGGAGGGAATGTTGGTTATGTTCATTAGGGGGAAGCTTAGCCACCAATTATCTCTCAAAAACAAAAACTAACATTTAAAGCTTCCTTTTGTCATGGAGTTGCATTAATTCCAGCTCTATTACAGACATAGTTGACTGTGGTTAGCAGGCCTTGTTTATGAACAACATTTGCGATACATTAGCACACTGTAGACACTGAAAAGAGAGGTCCCACTGGGGAAACTCCCCCTCCTTCATCTAAACAAGTACTGGCTTTTACTGTAAGGTTCATGGTTGTAACACCATGTGAATACATGTAATGCCATGAGATGAAACACTTACAAGCAGTTAGCATAATATTTTTATATATATTTTACCACAATAAAACAATGGGTTTTTAAAATAACTTTTAGAGACAAAATATTAATAGCCACAAGGGAAAAAAATGTTGCGTCTGAAGGTTTATTCTGTTTGAGATGGTCTCCATACGTACTCAATGTTTGCCTTGAACTTCTGATACTCCCGCCTCAGCCTCCCAAATGCTGAGATTACGCAGTTTAAGAACAAATATTGAGGAGCTTCAAATGACAGAAATAAGCAACATTTTCTACCTCTCCTTTTTTCTTCTTTTTTTTTTTTAATTAAGCCACATTTTCTAAGCTTAGGGATGAAATAGAAAGTTAAGGGACCCAAAAAGCCCCGGCCATTTTCCAAAGCCCAATATGAAGCTCTTCTTATTTTCTTTATTGAAGTCCTTATAGATTTTGTACACGTCTCTCCTTTGATGCTTGAAGTTAATGTAGTCCGCAATACACTGTTTTACTACAAAGATAACTCAATAAAACTGCCATGAAATGACAGCATTTTAGCTCTGAAAGGAAACCTGGAAGCTACCCTGCCCAGCAGCTCTCCTCCTCTTTCTGCTGCGTCACACCTGACGGATGGTGCTGCACAGCATGGACAGCCTCAGCTCCGCTCCCAGTACGCTCACTCACATCCTTCCCTGCTGCCAAGAAAGCATTCTGGGAGGTGAGCAAGAGGAGCATCACTTGCTGAAGGACCTGGAGTCCAGGCTACTTTTCCTTTCAAGTAAAGCATTAGCAAACTATGACACTATGTTTGTATGTTTGCGTGTGCATACACACATACATCCACATACACAACAGCATGAGTGTGAAGTGATGTAGGAGCCAGCCTAACTAGCCTCTAAAATGACCTACAGGCTTGGTATCCACTCAGTACTGTGCTTTCATTCATACCAAATATGTTGGGGACCTTAACAACAGCCCTGGAGTCCACAAAGGCCTTTGTAAACTAAGTCAAAAGCTGGAGATGGCCACAGAAGTATATTTTTATAAACCCAAATCAAAAGGGAAAAAAATCACAATCCAACATCCTCTATGTGGGTATATTAATTGAGAATCTTAAACCACAGGCTAGCTTCCAGAAAAAGATCTGGACAAGGTGAACAGAACACAATATATTTGTATGAAGCTCTCTCAAAGATTTTTAGGTGCTCCTGACAAGAACCACTCCTTTGGCAGCCAAATGAGTGTACTGTGTGTAATTCTATGCCCTTGATTCTCTCACATCCTTCACCTACCAAAATCAAGAACAATGAAAGAACTCCCATTATCTTGGAAAACCAAGTACTATAAAAGAAACTATAACCACCACTTCTCCCTTTTGTGTTTAAGACAGCCCTAAAGCAAGCTCAACTGTCTTCCTACAATAACGGCATTTCCCAAAGTGTGTTCATATGTGTCAATGAATAAAACTTAGCTATTATCAGCTAAGGTTTAAAAAACGAGCCAAAATTAGACTGAATCAAACCCTGATTTCTCTATCATGTGATCCACCAGCCAGTAAATATGCTTATGTCCACTGTACAGCTCAAAAAAAAAAAAAAAAAAATGGCAGTAGGAATGTTCCCCAAGCATACTTGTCACGGTGCCCTGGGGCAGTGTGTCTCATAAGGTTAATGCTCTGTGAAACCCACTATGGGAAGTGGCATAGCAAAAGTACATTCAAGACAAGATTCTAACTTTTGCAATCTATGGTGTTATTTAAGGCTAAGACTCTAGATCTTAGCATGATTCTTTGTTCTTAGTTTCCTAGGATGAGATAGTGTAAATGTGAAGGTATACTTGGCCCATTACAACAAGTACCCAAGGAGTCACTGGCCAATTCAAACTGATTAAATATAAAATGAAATATTCAGTTCCTCAAGCATCCCAACCACATTACAAGTGCTCAATAGCCACATGGGGCTGGCAGCGACTGTACTGGATGGGATCATATCCGTTACTGCAGAATATTCTGGGGCAGCTCTACACTAGAAAATAAGCTCCCTATGCCCAGGGATGTGTCTGTAGTATTTTCTACTGTATCTGAAGCTACATCCAGCACAATTCTCTGAACATAGCATTCTTTAGATACATATCTGCTGAATGGTAACAGGAAAAAAATCATGAATAAGACCCTTCCCTCCCAACTCCTGTCCTCAAACCTTTGGTGACCAACCATGAAAGCACCGAGCATGAACACAGCACTATCTCCAGGAGGGCAACAATTATTGCACTGTAAGTATTTATTTATTCTTGACATTTTCCCAACCGTAGTCCTAGAGCTAAAACATACAAACATAGATCCATTGCCATCAGATTCAACCCAGAGGACCTGCATCATAGCATGCAGCAAAAGAAGTCAGCATGCAAAAACCAACATGCATTTTTCACAGAGCTTCCTACACACATATTCCTATAATTCAAAAGTAAAATAAGGATTAGATATGTAGCTCTATAGTAGAGCCCTTGTCTAGTATGTGTCCTGGGTTCAATCACCAGCACTAAATAAATAAATAAAGTAATAAAGTAATACAAAATGTTCCTTCCCAACTGGTCCTCCTAAGTAAGTGACTTGGCAGGTACAGTGTGAGCAGTCAACCCACTACATCTAATCCCAGAAGGGCCAAGTGTAACATCAGGCTTATTCTGAGCATCAAGAAGTCTCTGCTGTCATGAGAAGAACAATAGTATTGTATCTTCTACCTTTTCCTCAGGTACAAGACCTGCCACTCAACTGAGTTACAGCTTTTCATCACCACCCTCCAAGAAGATCATTTTCCACCACCCACACCTCATCACTGAGTGTGTTAATTGGTGCAATAAAAATGGAAATGCTTGTCTCACTCAGTACTCTTAAAGACTGAAATGGACACTTGTAAAATCACGTTTTCCCTCCAACATAAAAGCTCTATAAATCTGTGATTAATTATTTCTCCAACACATGATAACCTCTCTTGCTCTTTCCAATTAATAAAACCAAAATCAGCATATTTTCATGTTCTTGCCCAGAAGACCAATTGTGTTGTTTCATCTACCTGATTGCTTCCTAAAAATGAGCACTGGTTTCTACCTGTGTTTCATTAAACATTCTGTTTAATAAATGTTTTCATTGTAAGTTTCAAGCTCCACTAGAAATACTCAGATTGAATATATGCTGTTAGATATAATCTCTTTAGTGCTAATAATTTTCAGCTCAGGGGCAGAGCCTAACATTCACGAAGTCCTAGGTTCTATCCTAGCACTGCCATAAAATATATATGGATATCTTTCCTGTACTAATATTTAGGTTTCAAAATTCTATTTCAAGCATCTCTAAACATGTGGCTTCAATGTAATGCAAACCTGTAACTCTCCCATTTACTTCCCTTGAGCAAATCAATAATGTAACTCCAGAAAGGAGGTCACCAAGACACTGGGTACGAAGGGAAGACAAAGGCAGTCACTGCAGTAGTGCTCAACACCCCACTGGGCTGCACACAGGAAGCTACCTGGCAGTCAACACACCACAGAAGTGGGACCAAGAGCTTTGACAGAGGAAGCCAAGGACCCAGCTCTGGACCCAACCAGAGTAGAAAATAATTCAGTCTCAATAGTGAAAAGCTAATAATTGGAAGAGTTTTGCTGCTAGCAGAAAGTGAAAATAGTAAACCTGTGCCTCTTGATTATAAAGAAAAAGTAAATTCTGGAGCCTGTGCTTATTTCTATGAAAGGCTATTTATGATATTCCTCTGAAGATAAGTACAACAAATACAAAAAGATAATGCCCAGCTGAAGGACAGACAGCTAAACCTCCTACCCACTAGTAAGCTTTGCTTATAATCAACCAGCTGTTGAGATTGGGAGCACCCTGGAAGGTACAAACAGATCCACTATACAGATAAGAACCTGATCGATCAAAATATCAAAACATGTGGGGAGCAGCAGAGCCAGCGCCGAGCAACAGGCAAGCTGCTGGGCCCGGAGCAAGGCCAGCCTAGTGGGTGTCTGGCAGTGGTACACTTTCCTATAGCTACAGCAGAGAGCTCTGACGATGTTCACTTTCAGGGTTCTCAGCAAAACAGTGAGATCTCGCATTCTTGGCCCGGTCGTGCGCTTTTCCTACCTTTTTACAGCGTGTAAATAAAGAAGCAGACCATGCTGGGTTGTCGCTGCCTCTCCATCAGAGAAGGGAGGTCCCACCTGCTGACTCCAGCTTTCCTTTTGGTATGTGTCTACAGCTTCTTCTTAATCTCCCGCCACCCTTTCTTGGGACCCTACTCCCTGCCTAGGTCACAGCAAAAATGTATAACCTTGACTGAGACACATTCTTTGGCTCTTGGAATCCAATAGAATTATTGCAGTTGCTAGAAAATCAAAAATCGGTAGGAAAATCATACAGAAATAAATTTAAAGACCATATCCTGAACATCTGTGCTAGTTTTAACCCTTCAATACCTAGTAATCTGTTTTTTGGATCGCCCCTAACAATGAAACACAATGAAATGTGTTCTCCCTAATTTAAGAACTTGAAAGAGTAGATAAAATCTTTTCAAATTCTTGTTCCTTGAATTTTTCTAGGTAACACAAGAATTTCATGCAAAAATTTCAATCTTCAGCATAAATGAGTTAAGAGGTATAGAAGTCCCAGTTACTTTATGAACACTAACATATCTGAAACATTTGAGAAAATCTACTCTACTAAATGG
>PVKN010032978.1:0-12145 GCA_004027915.1 Capromys pilorides
TTTTCTGCTGGATGATTAAGACCAAATTAAAGCAAGACCTATATAACTAAAAATGTGACGTTTGCATCTGACAAGGTCAGTCAAATTCCCTCAGAATTTACCGTGAAGCCAGTGTTAGCTGGCTTTATCAGTGTTAGCTATCTGGATGGGTCACAGCTATTGTTTGACCAATTTGCTGTCTGTGAAAGCCTGAGAGAATTTTTTTTTTTATGTCTCTAGGTGACTCTCCTTAGGCACACTGTGCATTGTGGATCACCTTCCTCTGTGGCCCCATGATCTCCTTGAACAGGAAATTTGGGATACCACTGAGTTACAGGATTTCACAGCACAGGTTCTCTTATGTCCTTAGTCCTCATTGACCTTGAAGGGCTGGGGCCAAAATTTTGGCTATCCTTGTAGCCCTTCTTTTATTCTAATTTTTGATCTGCAAACCTTAGTTGTTAACCATCAGAAGACAAGCTTAATGGTTTTATTACCCTATAATAGAGGCAGTTGAGCTTAACATCAGTATCTGTCTGAATACCAAACACATTAGACATAACATGGAACTGGTATTTTCCAACAGTTGATGATATTCTAAACTTTAAATCCCTATAGAATGTAAAAAAAAATTACACATTTTTACACAGAAATTTAGAAAATCAAATCATGCACAACATTGTAGCAGGATAATCTTATGACTTTTTTTTTCTTGTCTCTTGTTTTCGCTTACTACTACTTTTGTTTTTTAAAACAAACATTTACTTGAGAGAGAGTATAGCAATAATTGATGTAACATTAGAAGCAGTACACATTTAGAAGATCAGCATGATAGGTATTCCAAACATGGTGTTAATATTATACATTGCTATCATCAGTGTATTTGCTTAGTTTACAGATAGCAGCATATATAGTCAGTGTGAGAATTCTACCAGTTAACTACTAGTTTCAGAAACCTGATGGAGATTCTTCGAACCATTCTTTAACCAACTTGTTTATGTAAATGTGTGGTTTTTCCCCTGCCATGTTTCCTAACTTTTCTCCTTGCTCTTTCATCATTGTTTAATCCTTAATTTCTTGCTTTTTATTTAACTATGTTACACTTTTCAATTTTTATTTCTTCTTTTGCATTCTTACACTAGGTAGACTGTATGATGTCTACACGTGTGGATGTGGTTTATTTCACTTATGAATATATCTTCAAGTTGGGTCCACTCATATATGAAAGCTTCCAGTTTATTTTTCTTTACAGTTGATTCATACTCCATTGTATAAAATATCACATCTTTTTCATCCATTCCTCAGGTGATGGGCATTTTGGTTGTGTCCAAGATTTAGCTATCACAAATTGTGCTGCTATGAACATAGGTGCACAAATATCACTATGATATGATGTTTTTAGTTCTTTGGGGAAAATTCCCAGGAGGGTAGTTGAATTGAATGGGATTTCAAGTCCTAGCTTTTTAAGGAGTCTCCACACTGATTTCCATAATAGCTGCACCATTCTGCGTTCCCACCAGCAGTACAGAAGGGTTCCTTTTCCCCACAGCCTCTCCAACATTTGTTGTTGGTTGATTTCTTTATTATAGACTGTCTTTCTGGGGTGAGGTGGTATCTCAGTGTTGTTGTAATTTGCATTTCACAAATGGTTAGTGATGTGGAGCATTTTTTCATGTATTTATTAGCTTCTAGTATTTCTTCCTTTGAGAAATGTATATTCATCTCATATGCCCATTTCTGGATTAGGTCTTTAAATTTAAGGGCCCTAATATTTTTTAGTTCTTCATAAATTCTAGAGAGAAGGCCTTTGTCTGAGTGCTTATTAGTTAAGATTTTTTCCAAATTTATGGGTTGTCTTTTTACTCTGTTGCTAATTTCTTTTGATGTACAAAAGTTTCCCAATAAGAGGAGGTCCCAGTTGTTAATTTTTCCAAGTATTTCCCATGCAGTTTAATTTTTGTTTTTCATGAACTGTCTTCCCCGATGTCAAAATTTCCTCCTACTTTTTCTTCCAGGAGATTTATTGCTTCTGTTGTAATGTTTAGATCTTTAATATATTTTGACTTTAGTTTATTGCATGGTGATAGACCTGGGTCAAGTTTTAGTTTTCCGTATGTAGAGAGTCAATTTTTCCAGTACATTTGTTAGAAAGGCTATCTTTCTTCCAGTAAGCATGTTTGGTCCCTCTGTCAAAGATAAAGTTTGTTATCTTTCAGTGTGTTTGCTTCTGCATCTTCTAATCCATTAATCCTCATGTCTATTTTTTTTTTTTTTTTTTTTGCCAATATCATACTGGTTTTATCACACTAGTATTACAGTATAATTTCAAGTCAGGCATTGTAATGCCTCCTGCCTTGTCTTTGCTGCCCAGGATTGCCCTTGCTATTCTAGTTTTCTGGTTCCAAATAAATTTTAGGCATGATTTCTGTATGTGTATAGGTATGTTGGTGGTATTTTGATTGGGAGTGCATTAAATCTGTATAACAATTTTGGGAGGATAGCCATCTTCACAATTTTGGTTCTTCCTATCCAGGAGTAGGGAATATCTTTCCATTTTCTGAAATCTTCTATGATCTTTTTTTCACAGTAATTTTCAGTGACTAGATCTTTTATTTCTTTAGTTAGATTAATTCCTAAGTGTTTCATTTTCTGTGATGCTATTGTAAAAGGTGTTGTTTCTCTAATTTCCATCTCAGTGTGTGTGTTATGTGTGTAGAGGAATTCTATTGACTTTTGGATACTAACATTGTATCCTGCTATGCTACTGAACTTGTGTTTTACTTCTAGTAGCTTCTTGGTGGAATTTTTTAGGTCTTCCAAGTAGAATATTATGTCATCTGCAAATAATGATGGTTTACCTTCTTGTTACCTATTCTTATTCTTTTTATTTCCCTCTCATGTAATAGCTGCAGCTAATGATTCTAGAACTATATTGAATAGGAGTGGCGATAGAGGATATCCTTGTCTTTTTTTTTTTTTAATGAGCAGAAGATATTTATTGAGGGAACGAAAGCTCCTGTCTAAGAGAGGGACAGGAGGGGGGGTCCCGAGTGGGTGTCCCCCAGATGCTGTCGCTTCCAGGGACTTTTATAGAGAAGACATGGGAACTCACTTAGGTGGGTATGAGGTGGGACAAAGACTATGGTCAACCAATGAGATCACAAGTACCATTGCTCAGGTAACATCGATTAAAATTGGGATCCAATGGGAAGGCAAGTCACGTAGCAAGTGGTCAAGAACACTACCTATTGAGCTTGGGCTCATGACTCTTTCCAGGGTCTTTCAAGGTGATTGATACCTACTTAGAGTATCAATCCCTGATGCCTATCCCTAGGGAAGTATGTAGTTGCTTCTGTTTTGTCTTAAGATCTGGACCATGGCGGAGGAGTCTGTCTCTAGTTGGAAAGTCACCTTGTCTTCCATGTCGAGGACATCCTTGTCTTGTACCAGATCTGAGAGTAAAAGATTTCAGTTTTTCCCCGTTTGGAATTGTGTTAGCTATTTGATTGTCATAGATGGCTTTTATCATATTGAGGTAGAGGTCATCTATTCCAATTTTCTGTAGGACTTTGAACATGAATGGCTGTTGGACTTTGTCAGAGGCCTTTTCTGCATCAATTGAAATGATTATGTGGTTTTTGGATTTGTCTCTGTTGATATAGTGTATTACATTTATAGATTTGCATATGTTGATGCATCCTTGCATCCCTGGAATGAATCCTACCTGATATTGGTATGTAATCTTCTTGATGATTTGCCGTATTCTATTTGGTAGGACTTTATTGAGGATTTTTACATCTATGTTTATGATGGAGATTGGCCTGTAGTTTTCTTTTTTAGTTGTGTCTTTTTCTGGTTTTGGTATCAGTGTAATAGTTATCTCCAGGAATGATTTTGGGAGGACTGTTTCCTTTTCAGTTTCATTAAAGAGTTTGAAGAGTATTGAGATTATAACTTCTATAGATTTCTGGTGTAACTCAACTGTGAATCCATCAGAACTTGGGTTTTTCTTTGTCAGTAGGTTTTTTTTATTACATTTTTAATTTCATTGGCTGTTAATGGGTTATTGAGTGTTATCTTCTTGATTCAGTTTTGGTAATTTGTGTCTTTCTAGGAGTCTGTCCGTTTCTTCTGTGTCTTCAATTCTGTGAGAGTAAACATTCCCACAGAGTAGCTATTGATGATCTCCTGAATTTCCACAGGGTCTATAGTAATTTCACCCTTTTCATTCTTTATTATTTGAATTTGAGTTTTTTCTTCCCCCTTTTTTTTTTTTTTTTTTTCCGGAACTGGGTATCAAACTCAGGACCTTGCATTTTTCCAGGCAGGCATTTGTGCCCCCGTGCTATCTCCCAGCCCTTCTTTCCTTTTTTTGATGCTGTTAGCCAGGGGCTTATCAGTTATTGAAATTTTTTTAATGTTGATTTTGTATCCTGCCTTGATCATTTCTTAATGAGTGTTGCCCAACTTTGCTGACCTGCAGAGTTCTTGTCTTCATATACTAGGTGGACTCCGTCACAGTGAGTGGGCTGGGATTTGTGCTATCCATCACCCTCAGATACAACTGCAGTCTGTCAAACACCCCATAAATATTTAGTTACTGTGTGTTTATTTTTTAAAAACCCACACAGGTTCACAAGGGTGTTTACCGCAGTATTTGTAATACTGATGGAAGCATTTCAAATACCCATCAGGAAATTTGGTGAAATAAAATATATTTTATTATAGCCACACATATAAAAATATAGTCCACCCTAATAGTCATTGTTATTTTTACAGAATTGTGCATCAATCTAATTTTAGAACATTGCACCCATCCCTAAAGAAGCTGGGCATCATTGGCTGTCACTTCTATGTCCTCCCTACCCTAGGTTTATTCTCACCCCTCTGTTGTTCCTCCAACCCTTGGCAGCAGTTAATTTTTCTGTCTGCAGATCTGTGTGTGCTGGATATTTTATATAAATGGAATCATACAATATGTATTCTTTTACTAACCTTTTCCACTTAGCCTGGTGTTTTCAAGATTCATTGATATTATAGCATGTATCAGTGTTTCATCTTGTTCATTGCCAATTGATATTGCTTTATATGGATATACCACAGTAATACTCTCGTATTGACATGGCACAGTCCATTTATGGATTCATCAGACCCCCAGACCAGTGGGCTGTTCCCACTTTTTGGCTGTTACAAGTAGTGCTGCTATGACTTTTTCCTAAAAATTTTCAAGTAGACCTAGGTTTCCATTTCTCTTTGGTTGTTGGGTGGTATGGTGTCGTGCTTTCCAGAGTGGCTTTGACATAGAAGACCCTTTACTACTTGATTTCATAATGCTACATCTAAAATAATAATAATCTTTCACCAGGGTCAGCAATTCCCAGCATTGCTCACGGATCCCTCTCTCTCAGGCCAAGGAGGATCAGGCTCACCACAAGTTATATTGGTGAGCCACACCCCACAGTCATCCTCAGCTACTTGTGAAGAAATAGCTTACCAGGTATGGAGTGTTTTTCCTTCACCTATACGCACTCAAAAGGGATGGTGTAGAGAACCACCTGGGCGGCCTTGGCAAGTGGAGCTGGCCATGAGAGTGTTCCCAGTCAGACCCCCAGCAAACAAGGCACAGAGCTCTGATGGCCCATGTGGCATATGTTGGATGATAGATCTTTGGTTGTGGTCCTGGAATTTGTTTTAGTACCACAGACTTGAGTGGAATACTTCATAATATGGTATTTCTTACATTTGTCTGATTAGACTTCACATAGTCATCTACTTCTTACAGTATTTTTTGTAATACCTTTTCTGAATTCTTTTAGTCTTATTATAGTTTTTTGTATACATATACATTTGTGTAAGACCTGTTTCTCTCTTTCTCTTTTTTTTTCTTTTGTTTTGGAGCGAGAGTTTACCATGTGCCACACACATTTCTAAACACTTTTTTTTTTTTTTGCGGGACTGGGGTTTGAACTCATGACTTTGCACTTGCCAGGCAGGCATTTATGCCACAGAGCTATCACCCCAGCCCCACTAAGCACATTTTTACTTAGGTTTTATGTTAGCCTATAAATTATTATAGCTGAAAAAACTGAGGCACAAGACCGAGGGAAGAAACATACTTTGCTTATAGGAAATTGACTGTAGAACTGCTTTGACCACATGTTTGGGCAATTCTTCAAAATAAGATAGTATTTTAAAAAAACATTGTTTGTATAAATGAACCTGAGTTCATTCTATATATTGTATAGCACTAAGCTCTGTTTCACACACATACATATATATATTGCTGACTGTGCCCCTGGGAAATTTTCATGCCTTTGTTCCACAGATAATGCTTCTGAACTTCTAAAATCTAATGGACTAACAAAAAGAAAGGAAGCTTTGATTGAAGAAAAGTTGAGGCAGTGGTTCTCCACCTATGTGTCTCCAAATGTGCAGACTTCTGAGCTCAGTTCCTAATGTCATATATATATATATATATATATATATATATATATATATATATATATATGCAAAGATATTGGTGCTCAGTGGTAGGCATAGAATATTGTGGCTGGCTTAGCTGTCCAGTTTCCACCCCTGACACCAAATTCAAACCAGCTGTCCTCTATAAATCACATTGTTAGCATAAGCTATCAAACATTGACTAAGGCACAGGGTTTAAACTGTACTCTCAGACTGGGGCCATAGCTCAGTGGTAGAGCATGTGTTTTAAATGTGTTTGTCCCTGGAGTCTATCCCCAGTAACATATACACACACTACACTACACTACACTTCACTACACTTCACTGTTTTGGGGGAGCCTCTACCAAGGGCTTATAGATTATGTTCCAGAAGCTGGTCAGAGTTAGCCCTTCCATTAAAATATGCAGTCTGAACCCCCACAGCCTGGTGAGTTAGCTGTATTCCATGCTCGCCAATTGCCAAATCGTTGACTTTGTTGTTATTGCACAATGTTTTGTTTTGCGGGACTGAGGTTCAAACCCACGACTTTGCACTTGCCAGGCAGGCAGTTGTGCCACAGAGCTATCTCCCTGGCCCTATTGCACAGTTTTTAATTTCTCTTTGTCATGCTTTTTGTAATGAGACCTTACTAGTCTCACAAGTTGTACTTACCCAATTCCAGTATTAATATGACTAGCAAACAAAAACTACTTCACTATTTTTATGATGTTTTCCAATATTCAACTTAACATAGTTGCACTGATTTTTAAGAGTGCTCTTATATTAAAATTACTTTGAAATTTTCTCATTAAAGTGCTGCATTTTAGTGTCTATTTGAGTAGCATGTGGTAATATAAATATTAAAATTTGGTCTGCTTGTGTTTTCTCCCCCAAAACTTAAAATATTAATATCAAGTGGAACACATAACTAATTAGTGTTAGTAAGCATTTACATATCTTCTTAGCATTCTCTCTAAATTTCCCTTGCCAGGCCATAGCACTGCTTGCCAGTATCAGTTGGTTTTGAGCACTCTGATTTAACCCTGGTGCTGCTGGTGCCTATAGGCACACGTTGAAGCAGTGGACCCTGGCTCAGGCCTTCTGACACTTGTTGGCTTTGCCTGTGCTTTGCCAAGATGCCAGAACTATTCTACTCAGGGAAGGCTTCTCTGAGTACACTGTGAAGGTAGCCAGGGCTCTCGACATGCCTTCTGGCCCCGTTGGTGTATATCTCTGCTACTACACTTTCTTGGTAAGGGACCATAGGCAATCTCAACCTGTGTGAAGTCCCACTTTTAAAACAGATCATTAGCCAGTTGCGCTGATGCATGCCCGTAATCCCAGCATTCACTAGACTGAGGCAGGAGTATTACTGCAAGTTTGAGGCCAGTCTGTGCTACATAGTGGGTTCAAGGCCAGCCTGAAGTACAGAGGAAGACCCTGTCTGAAAACAAAAATATAAATCAAATAAGTAAAACATCATTTTTGAACCAACACATGAGTAGGTAAAAGAGATTGGGTGTATAAAGTGTCTTGGTCCTGAGCACAGGTCCTGGAACAGAGTGGGGTCAGCTGACAGCCGCTGTGGGTACTGCCCTCAGGGTTGTTCCACATGGAGCTTAGCAACTTTTCTGGTCAAGTCCCTTGAGGGAAAGGCTTGGTTTAGCTCTGCTGGGCTATTGAAATGTTTTCTCTTAATGTTTAATACGAAAAGAAATCCATACTGAGACAGACATTCATGCATGCCTATAATGCCAGCTACTCTGGAAGATGAGACAAGGGGATTAGAATTTTGTGGTCAGCCTGGGCAACTTAGTAAGACCCTGTTTTAAAATGTACCTGGGTTTGTTTTCACCCGAACAAATAGGCCTTGCTATTCTGCCTATCATTTCTTCTTTACTGAGAAAATAGGCACAGAGGTGCTAAGTAGTTGGCCCAAAGCATCCAAAAAGACAGTACTGGAGTAAATCTTTACCTGGCCAGTGTGGCTCCAGAGCACGCTTGTTAGCCCTGTACTGTTATTTGAGTTTTGCTTAACCAGTACTTCAAGAATCCCGCGGCAGCAGTGCACATTCTGGCCTACCAGAGTGTTGGTGTCTTTGCTGTCTTTGCTAAGGTGGAAGAATGCATGAGATTAGTAGCTACCCTAGTGTTAGGTGTACACTTGTTGCTATCTGGCTTGTCTATCGTTTCAGAGACCCCACTAGTCTAATAATCACAAAACTCCTGACTTATTCCAGGTGACTGATGTTTCTGCCCACCTGGCCCCTGGGGACCAGCCTGAGAAGGAATGCCTGGTGCACCAGTGCCTGGAATGTGACCGTACCTTCTCCTCAGCGGCAGTACTGATGCACCACAGCAAGGAGGTGCATGGAAAGGAGCGCATCCATGGCTGTCGTGTCTGCAGGAAGGCCTTCAAGCGTGCCACGCACCTCAAGGTATAGGTCTATGGTATGGCACACACAGGTCCTGGTGGCAGAAATATAAAACCCTGTTTGTTCTGATGAAAAGGCAGGGTTGCTTAGTAATGATCCTTGTGGTGTGCATTTGGGTGGATTACATACTCATGTACAGTTCAGAATCAGTTTTTAATGCAGATTAACAACATTGGAAGGGGCTGGGGAGATAGCTTTGTGGCATAAATGCCTGCCTGGTAAGTACAAGGTCGTGAGTTTTAACTCCAGTCCCATACACACACACACACACACACACACACACACACACACACACACCCCAAACAAACAAACAAAAAAACAAAACAAAATATAACATTGGCACATCCTTTCTCACATGTCAGGCTGAGGGCAGTGTATGAAGCTGTCAGAACACATTGTTGAGCTTAGGCGCAAACAGACACCGTGCTCACTGATGGCTGTGGCCAAAAGGAATTCTCACAGGGGAAGGAGTGACACATAGAGACAAGCCTGTGCTCACCTGGGCAGCCAACCCACAGGTGCCCCTATACTGCACAGTGTGTGCACACAGGTTCACCTGTGTGGCTGCCATGAGAGGAGACAAAAATGAAGGATGGACATCCCCTGAGAAGGCCTTGAGTGAAGCGGAAAGTGATGAGGAGGAGCTGTGGATGACAATTCAGATAAGACCCCAGGATATCCAGTGCAGGGCCTTGCTTTATGAGGTAACACTGAGGAAGAGGCCAGGTGGAAGCCTACTAAGTGCTCCTGCAGCAGGCAGTTCAAGTCATCCGGCTATGTCCAGGCTACGTGACACTTTCCCTTCTCAGACCACCTAATTTCCACTAGATTATGAGGCACATGTTACACAGTCCCCAGACAAGGGGTGTTCTGCAAAATACCTGCCCCCTCCCAAACCATCAGTATCATTAAAAACAAGGAGGGACTGAGCAGCAACTGAGAGGAGCCTCGGGAGTCATGATGACCAGTGTGTGTGTCCTGAAGGGGGTCCTGCGACAGAAAGTGAGCTTTAGGAGAAAACTAGTGAGCGGAGAATCAAGTGTGAACTTCAGTTAGTAAGGTGTTGATAATAAACATCTGGTGTTAATATAAAATATGAACAAGAGAACCAGGATTATATGAGAGGTGGTTGTATAGTGCTCTGTGCTGTCTGCTCAGTTCTTCCGTAAATTTAAAATTGTCAGTAAAAATCAGTTGTGTTCATGGGAAGGCCTGCCTACAGAGCCAGTGTGCAGAGAAGAGTAAATGCAAGGAGTGTGCAGCCTGCATATGCAGACGCATGGTACCCTCCAGGGGCTGCTTCTGGGCCCCTGGCTCGCAGGGCAGAGCCTTTTCGCCAGATGGACACTGCTGTGAGAGGACGCGTGTGTGTATGGAGCCTTGGGTTCAGCGGCGGGCAGGGCTCTTGTTTACTGTATGTTCTCATTGTGTTTGTTGGTTTATAATGAGTGTGGAGCTAGATGAGGAGTTCTATTTAAATGAGCAGTTTCATTCTGAGGAACTGGAGTGCTTGGATCCTTGCCATCTGTGTGATCTTTTGTGAATGTGGCATAGAGGAAGTGGTGCTGGGTGAATTGTGTTCCAGTGGTGTCACTGTTGCTGGCCTCATCTGGGAACTTGGCTGTAGTCCCTCCTTGTGCCTGCTCTGTGGAGACCTCCTCAGAGAACCAGGGACCATGGAGGCTTGTCTTTCCTCATATTTATTCTTCCCTCCCTATCCTGAAGGAATCCTGTCTTATTTCAGCTACTCACCCACATCTGGGAAATAGCTCACTAGAGTAAGCACCTGCATGGCAAGTACAATGACCAGAGTTCAATCCTTGGTACTGAAAAAAAAAAGAAAAAAAGCCAAGCAGCTGAAAGTTCTCTGATGCTGCACACAGGCCCTCCTCCTGTGGACGCAGACTGTAGGTTTATGGAGGAATATTTCCCCACCAGTGGGTATAGTCTATTGCCCACATACCGCCTCTGCCCTCCTTTTAGTTAGCAGAGTGCCGACTGTGTGCACAGAAAATGGCCCTAGAAGCAGATGGCTCCATCCTCAGTAAGTTATAGAGTTATGCGTTGTTCAACTAAGCGGGATGCACCAAGGTGGAGCAGGGTAGGGGCAGTTCTAGGTGCTTACAGATAGGCATGGTGCAGGGGCATTGTAGTCACTGTAGTGGCTTAAAACACCTCCTCTGAAGCCCTGGCTCTGTGGGTCTTTAATGTAGGGAAGCTCGCTAACCTCTGTAGTTGAGTCATCTTATTGCTTCTTGTCTATGACAACCCTCTGGCTGCGCTGGGCACTGAGGAATGGAGTACGTGAATCTATGACACAGAGCTCACATTAGAAGTACTCCACAGAGGTTCTCTTCCCTCTGAGCTTTGCTTTATGGGAAGAGAGCAGCCTAAAAATTACTCTACCAGGATAATTAGGCACCTTGTAAAATATAGGAGAGTGGCTTCTGAGAATAGCTCAGAAGCCTGCTGTGTGGCAAACATCAGGTCCCTCAAATGCAGAGTTCCTGACTAGTAATCACAGAATACCCATATACAGAATCACGTCACAGCTGCAAAAGAGCTTTGGTTCCTTGTGAAGCAGTAGTCTCATAATTGGAAGATTGTGCAAATTGCAAGTGTTTTGATGATAGTCCTGGGTCTACAGACCTCTGCGGCAGTGCCAGTGGACTCACTTCTGTGTGTCACAAGTGGAGGCAGTGCAGCTTCAGGAGCTTTCTTCAGTCAGCTCCCAGGACTTCTGATCTGTGATCTCCCTTAGCCTGGACCACAGCCTAATGAGAAGTTGTTGCCTCTTTTAACACAGCCCTGCCATAGCCTAAGCCTTGTAAGCAGTTGTCCTGGGTCAGAGCCTGAGTCTTTTTGACAGCCTGCTGCTACTGCTCCTGGATGTTCATCCTGGAAAGCACAATCAGAGATGAACCTTGGAGTGGCCCTGGCCATTGAGGGGGCCTCTCAGGGCAGTTTGATTTTCCTTTGCTGCTTTAAACCGCTGTAGTGCTGTTATGCCCTGATATACACCTGGTTTCTGTGTCTTCTGCCAGGAGCATATGCTGACACATCAAGCCGGCCCTTCTTTAAGTTCTCAGAAGCCAAGGGTGTTCAAGTGTGACACTTGTGAAAAGGCATTTGCCAAACCAAGCCAGCTGGAGCGACATAGCCGCATCCACACAGGTAATGAGATGCAATGTGCTTTTTTTGTACTCTTTGAAATGGGCTTTATCGGTGACAAAATAGGATTCAACATGTAAATACCCATGTGCAATAGAATGTACTTCTTTCTTTCTTT
>PVKN010032979.1:0-12142 GCA_004027915.1 Capromys pilorides
CAAACTCGAGACCTGGCACGTGCCAGACAGGTGCTTCTGCCGCTGAGCTATCTCCCCAGCCTCAGACTCTTTTATAAGGTAATAACTTAAATAATAATTTGCAAGCCTGGCAGGCACCAGGGTTTGACCCCTCCCCCCACCCCTGGGCCCACTGAAATGGTGACTGAGACTGGGCATTATGGGGTGCACCTGTAATCCCAGCACTTGGGAGGCTGAAAACAGGAGGATCACTACAAGTACTATCTGTGTAGTGAGACCCTGTAGATCCTGTAGACCCTGTACTGAATACATTAATAATAATAACAATAACTAATAATTTGCAAGTCCAGTTTTGTTTTAGTATAAGACTTGCAGAATAAAGGATACATCTTGGTATTTTCTCATTCGTGAACTCCCATCATGTAGAAAATGACAGGAATGAGGCTCTATATGCATAGACCTGTATATTCATGGATTTCACATCACAGATTTCAATGATTTCCACTGCTGTTCCTCTACCTACCTCCAGGAATCACAAGATGTTACCATTCCTACTTGCCCTATCTTCCTGGCCGTCAAGTCATAACCCATCCTAGACCACTCATCTTGATCAATTTATATGTTCTAGGTGGAATACAGTATGCACTTGTCCGTACATGCCCGCTCCCACACAGACCACACACAGGAGCCTATTTCAGGAGAGATAGAGGGGCAGCACTGTGCACTGGGACCCTTTCTCTGAATTTACAGACCTGTCATCATTCTTAGGACTGTCTACTTTTCCTACCCCATATTACTCTCCTTCCTAGAACCCAAACTAAAATGTTTACAGCGTCTCATTCTGTTTTAGAATCCAGTAGCCTGAAATTTAAGGAAACTGGTTACTTTCAAGTTTCTGCAGAATCCAAGGTTCTTCTTTAAATATTTCCTCTGTTTTTCATTTGGTGAACAGACCTTAGAAGGAATCCCAAAAGTACTCTTTCTACCTCAGGATGGCCAGTCTGTAAGGGCAGAATTCAGCAAGCAGATGGGCAGGCAGGAGGCGCACACACCAGGTGTGTACCAGGTACATTTTCTTTGAAAGGTAACTCCCAAAGCCACAGTCTAGGGAACGATCGATCCAATTCTGTCTGGAGTGGCACTGGTACAGAATGCAGTGACCTTCAAAGGTAAGAGAGGTGACCAGGAGTTGGCCAACCCAAGGAGTTAGAGAACATTTCACAAAGGGGCTAAGTCTCGGCTAGACTGTGACAGTGGAAGTGGGCTATAAGGGTGGTAGAAAAGGAAAGACACCCAGCCTGGGCTGGCAACAGAGGCAGAGAAGCAGTCAAGAGCATTTGCCTGGCCCTCGGGGAAGCTGGCCAGCCCAAGTTGGTGCTGTTTGCACCTAACAAAGGAGAACAGAGAGAGACTTTACAGCCGTTGGCTCCTGGACCCTCTTAGCTAAGAAGTGAGTGAGAGCAAGGGAAGGGGAATCATCATCTCGTGATCACCCAAAAGCACCAGTTGCCCTAAAATTCTGTCTTCAGAATGGGTCCAGCCAGTCCCAGGTTCCCTACCATAGGTTTGTACATCACGTGTGTCAGGTCCAAAGGAACCATTAAGTGACAGAGATGGCAACAAATAGTGAAGGACCTGAAGGGGCAGGTGGGATTGATGCTCTGCAGGGTCATGACTAGGTGATCACAGATGAGTGAGATTATGCACTTTTAAGGAATTTAGCTCCGGAGCCAATAAAGGCAGAGGAAGGAATCCCAGGAAAGGACCCAGGCTTGGGTCTCTGCAGGCAAAGGGTGAGACTCGCACTCTGAAAAGAGATGCAAGGGAAAAAACTGATACAGATTAAGGCAGACAGAAAGACTCCAGGTCTCAGGCCCAACGAACAGACTGAACACAGAGAGTGAAGGGGAAAAGAACGAAATTCCTGAAATAACTGCTCAATGTTGAGTCCACGGAAATGGTGCAAAAATGCTACCACTGATAAAATTTGATGGTCATGAAAAGTGTGTGTGTGTGTGTGTGTGTGTGTGTGTGTGTGTGTGTGTGTCTGTATGTGTAAAGCTGGTGAGCTAACGAGAGAGGAGTTCTGGGTGCAGACAACGGTTAGCGGAAGGATGCGTGGCTCACTGCCATCTGGCCAGCGTCTAGCGCGCTGCCGAGCTCCATAAACATTTGTTACTTGGAGAAAATTGATTTTAAGACATAAAACTAGGAAGTTTGGGCCCAGAGGGAATAGTTGGGAGTGTGCGCAGAGGATAGGAACCAGCAACAGCGTCGTCCGGAAGAACACCCAAAGCCGGGCTGTTTAGCAGAGGAGTCCGAGGCTCCTGCAAGACGGAGGCTCCGAATAGTGTCCCCAAATGAAAGAAAGCTCCAAGAATCAGGGGGCAGTCGACAGGGTCTGGGTGTAAGGAAGCCAAGCACGGGATGCCCCAGGCCAGGCCGCTGAGTCACCTGGAAAGCCCAGCACAGGACGCGGTCCCCACCTGGGGAGCTGCAGGGCGCCCTGTGCCTTGTGCGTGGCCGGAAGAGTTTTTCCCGGCCTCTGTGCCATCCAGGACGCCACAGCTTCCAAGGTGCCCGGGGGACTTCAAGACTGAGCACCCCAGCCTTTGGGAAAGCAGTTTCAGGAGAGAGGCAGGGCCACAGCAGGTTATAAAGCATTAGGAGATGAAGTGGGAACGAAGAGAGTTAGGCGGGACGTGAAGGTTCAGCGTCTCAGAAGAAAGAGAGGAAACAAAATTGCCTCTCCATAGGCGCAGCCTGACAGTCGGCATTGTTACAAATTTCGCAACCTTCGGCTCCAGCTTTCTACCTCTTCGAATCCCCGAGGTGTACCAGCAAGGAGAGATTTCATAATTTCTGAGATGCTTGACCCAATAAAGCACAGCAGAACTGTCTTTATTGGTCAGCATTCCTATAGGATGGGAAAAATTTGAGAAGGCTGCTCAATTATTTCTAACTATTGAAAAAGTGACCATGAAAATAACATAATGATATTATACAGTACAGTACAGTAATGGCTGTGTTTTCTGGACATTAGTCATTAAATAAGTATATATGTATTAATTTTATTAATTATAATAAATTATATGTTACTTTAACATGTTTATGTAATATATTTTATCACTGTTATTATTAAATTATAACTATATATTCTACCTATTTATAGCCATTCATATAATTTAACTCTATGTGGAATAATTTTACTATGATTATACCAAAAATTTCTATTAGGAGTGATTCAGAGAAGTTTACTCTGTGTTTCCCATGATCAGGTCCACTTAAAAGGATAAAAAAAATTGCAATATGAAATATTAAAATAATACACAAAATGTGCAGAGAGAAAAATAACACTGGGAAATATTTCAACATAGGGGGAAAGGTCAAGGTAACATTGGTTGGGTTGAAGTTGAAACACAGCAAGCGCCTTGGGCTCTGGTTCCACAGTCTTGTACTTACACCAGACCACGCCTTCTATTTCAGCTATTGAGCTTGAGTACTCCGTGGATCTTGGATTGTCGTGGCACTCTCTGGTGCGGGACTGTCTGCCCACCAACGTGGAATGCAGCCGCTACCACCTGCAGCGGATCCTGGTGTCGGATACTTTCAACAAGTGGACCAGAATCACTCTGCCTCTCCCTCCTTACACCAGGTATGGATCCCTCCACAGGGTGAGCCAAAAGTAATTTGTGTGTCAGATTTTAACACAGCAGTTTAAATAAGATACATGGTTACATATTCATGAAATTATTAAGTCTATCTTCTTAAGAAAAGTGGAGGGGCTGGGGAGATAAATGCTTGTCTGGCAAGTGCAAGGTCCTGTGTTCAATCCCCAGTACTGCAAAAAAAAAAAAAAAAAAGAGAAGTGGAAAACTCATTTTTGTGGTGACATTATTCTGTGTTTTCTCAAAATCCAGACCCTCATTTACTTTTAACTTTAATATTTGTAAAACATAGTCTTTTTAAGAAAACAGAGGCTGCAACACCCAGCTTCTCTAATTTAATTCAGAAATGTCCAGAATAAATCATGTAAAATAGGCCCAATTGGTTACAAAACAGATTTAAATGAAGTACATTTTCTGCCAGTTATTTTTCTATAAATATATTAATGAGTGATGCCATGTAATGGAATGTAGCAAATAAATGTGTATTAACATAGGCATCTGTTTCTGAAATGTCATTTTGAACAATCTCTTGAGAATTAGCACCTGGGAACATTCTCTTCTATAAAAATAATTGCTAAAGATTCATCTCTTTGTCCACGCACAATGATCCAGGCTTAAGAATGTTGTCCAGAGGCCAGCCTGATAGCTCAGCAGACTAAAGCATCTGCTTTGGCAGAGTCCAGCGGCCAGGGTTCAATCCCCAGCATGCTGTGCTCGCCCCACCCCTGGAGTGCGCTGAGATGGCGATTGAGACTGGGCATGGTGGCGTACGCCTGTAATCCCAGCAGGATTTGGGAGGCTGCAAAGAGGAGAATCACTATAAGTCCAATCTACGTAGTGAGACCCTGTAGACCCTGTATCCCCTGTCCTAAATGCATTTAAAAAAAGGAATGTTGTCCAGTAACTGGGCATAGTGGCACATGACTGTGATCTCAGCACATGGGAGGCTGAGACAGGAGGACTGCCATAAGTTTGAGGCCAGGCTGGACTACATAATGAGCTCAAGGACAGCTTGAGCTACATAGTGAGACCCTATCTCAAAAAAGTAAAAATCATGTTCTCTGGTAAATGCTAGTAAATGAGTCAAACCTAAATTATCTGCATTTTCACTTCCATTTGAGAGAAGCAGAAGATCCTCTTCATCTCTTGGACTGGTGCTGTAGGAATCTCCACCTAACCTAGTGTGTAGTCATAGGAAAGCAAGAAAATCTTCAGAGAAACTCCCACTCCCTCCAAGGAACTGGGGGTTGGCTACTGCAATTAAGAAAGACGCTAGGAGACCGACACAGTGTGTGGAGCAAGAGTTATTATGGCTTGGGCTCATTATTGTTCTGCAGCCTCCCCACAATTGAAGAATGAATAAATCTTCCTAGCGAATGATCATAAAATTCAACCATTCATCTAGGCCATAACTTTTCTTGAGATTATCATAAATGGGCTGGTTTCGGTTGCTAACAGCCTAGGGCGGCTTTACAATTGCTGGCTCAGAGGTACGAGACTATATTAACTGTCAGCAGAGTTGCCAAGTTTAAATGAGATACGTGAGATTTTGTTGCTCATTAAAGGTATTGCCATGCATGAATTATTAAGGTGATCTTAATAAGTAAAATAGAAAAAACCCCATTAAGGCAGCAGTCTTTTTAAGTCTTTATGAATTCTATGAATTATTACCCAGCTAGTTGGCAGCATTTTGCAAATAAGCGACATACTAAGATTTACTCCAGCTAGTCATTATACCCTTGAGTCTTGTACTCCAAGAAAAGTAATTATTTCTCATCTTTTAATCTATCCTTTAATTGTCTCTTCCACATACCCACAAGAATTTTGACCCCTTCCAGTGATATTTGAAAAATCTGACGAGCACCCATTTCCTCCTGGTATCTCCTGTTACCATATTGAAAATAGGATGTTTGTTTGCTGTATTGCCCGCAAGGCCTCTGTTGTACAATAGTATTAAAGGTAATACCACTTGATAACAAAGTCCTTGGGGTAACTCAGAAAGAAATGTGCGTGGGAGGGGCCCCAGTCAGGACCACATCCTGTCACACTCTGCCACATGCCACAGATCATTAGGACAGAGCACCAATCTGGAGCACTCTGCCTTAACCACAACCTAACTCATCCGTGCTGTATCCCCACTAATCCAATTACCTGTTTAATATAGCACCTCCTTGTGGTAAGGTAAGTTTACCATCTCCGTGTCTGAAAATGTACTGAAATGTTAACATTTAACGTGGACAGGCTACTACTCAGGCCTTTAGCTTATCGCTCTTGACTATAAACAAACATGGGATGGGGCCAGGAAGAGAGCTTGGCAGTCTAAGTGCCCAAATGGCAAGTGCAAGGTCTCAAGTTTGATCCCCAGTACCATATGCTACGGCAGCCCCAGAACCCCAGGCACACTGTGCCAGCCACAGAAACCAGGTATGGTAGTGGATGCCTGCAGTCCCAGCACTGGGGAGGCTGAGACAAGAGGATCACTGCAAGTCTGAACTGTGTAGTGAGACCCTATATCCTCCCCACTCCAAAGAAAACCATGGGGCTGACCACCTCAGCATGTATGCTAAGCAGGGGTTAGGATGACCATTGTCAAGCGACAGGTGCGGCCTTGTCTGCTCATCTTGTCACTGCTGACACAGTGGTGGCAAGAGTAAGGAAAATAAAGTTGGTTGGCATCAGGCTGCTCACCAACCCGAAATGGGCAGTCCTCAGGAGCCAGGACGCACTCAGTAGTCACACATGAAACAAACATGCTTCAACTGTCTACGTGCCGGGCCTCAGTAGAGGCTGAGCTTATCCTTGCCTCCAGTGAGAGACGGAGTAATCACTGCGGTAAGTATAAAGTTCATTGCGATGTCAATGAAGAACAGCACATGGGAATCTGGGATTGGATACCATGGGGATGCAGGACTGCGTCAAGGAGTGCTGCATGAGCAGAGTGATTTAGGCAGGATGTACACAGCGAACTGCAGGGAACAAGTAGAGAGACAGGTAATGTGTCCCAGGGGAGCATAATGGCCCATAGTGAGAGGAAGTTACTGAACATACGGGTCAGAGAGAACAGGAAAGAAACATGAGGCGTGAGACGACATGAGGCCGTGATGAGAAGGTGGTATTGAAGATCTGAGGACTTCTGCCAGTTATAGCAACACTGAAAAACCTAGTGCACTGTTCAGAAGTAGGAAGGCGTGACCAGATTTGCACTTAGAAACACATATGCTAACTGGAGAACAACTCAGAAGTGACAGAAGTAGATGTAAAGAAACCGACAAAAAGGTAGAAACATTAGTAGTTGTAACCCATATCCCAAGCAGTGGACAAGAAGGGACACGGAGGAATTCAAGGGACATGGAGGCTAGAGAGTTGCCTGGGCTCCGTGGTGCCTGAAGGTGGAGGCTGAGGGAAAGGGCGTGCTGGACACAGTACGCTGGTTTCTGAGGTACAAGGCCAAGTGTAAGCTGGTGCTGCCCACTGGGAGCAAAGTTTGAGATTGCTCCCGGCAATGCTATGTTAAAACTGAAATAACTGGGACAGATAAATTAATTATGTGTATCTCTTGGTGAAGTTAGATCTTCTTAGAAAAAGTAAGATCCATAAAAACCGAAAGAAAGAGCACCATCGTACAGAAGAGGCTCTGTCTTGTCAGCCCTGTGAGCTCTGCAACAGCTGTGTCCACACCCCTAAGCTTTGGTTTCCTCACCTGGTGGAGGTCCTTTGGACCAAGGAAAAATTTAATAATTCTGCAGGGAAATGCTCATGCATTGTAAAGACTGATAGAAATATGAATCGTTGATAACTTTCAGTTAATCTCATAATCACACTTGTTAACTACAGCACAAGTCTGTTTTCAGACTTTACCTTTAAAACCTTCCGAAGTACAGCCTTGCTTAACAAGCTTGAGCCCATGGTGAAGCTATGACACTGTCTGACTTCTTGTCCTCAGTGTGGTCACTACCTGCTGAGGAAAATGAGAAGTAAACCCAAGAAGCAACTTAAAAATAAGCCATGCTCCACGTAAGTTTAAGCTGTACCAAGGAGTAAGCTAAAAATGCTGGAGATAGTGAGAAATGATAGATGGTATTGAATGCCGGAGATAGAGAGGGTCTCATGGAAGAGATGGGTCCTGGCTTGAAACCTGGCTAAAAATTAAGTGGACAGGTGAGAACATTCTAAACCCGGAGAACCAAGTGAACAAAGCAGGGATCTGTGGACTTGAGCGGGAGAGAAGTGTAGGAGCGGTAGAGAGCTCATATCAGGGGCACTGTTGGTCGGTACATTTGGGTTAATTTACAGCAAATATTACAGCAGAGGAGTTTAGACTCATGGGAAAATTGAACTATGGCATGTTTTAAGCACGAAATATTCTTGCATGAATAAAAATGTTAGACTCAAGAGAAAGTGGCATGAAGATAAAGGTGCTATGATGATGACCCGTAGATGAGGGAAGAAGGGTTACCCTGGGCCACAGCTGACACAGCAGGGATGAGACACTGACTTGCAGAAAATTGCTAAGAAAGAACTGATAAAACTCAGTCACTAGCTTCTCCTCCAATACACACATCGAAAAGTTTGTAGTCTGGCAGACTTGTGAGACAGGGAAATCTAGAATTCAAGTTCTACTCCAGGAAGGGTAACAAACTTTGGAGGCCTGAAGACAGAGGAGCTAGACATTACTGATAAGCAGTGCCTGTTCTCCATAAGAGAACTCCCACAGGTAGTAGCGGAATGAATGGAACTAGCTAACAAGTAAAGGAGGAGTTTGGTCCAAGGGGACAGAAGGGTTAGAATAACATGGTATACAGAAGCCAAGCAAGAAGGAATTAGCTAGCAGGAAGAGCTGGTCTCGGTGATGTAGACTGCACAGAAGAGTGAGTGAAGAAAAACATTTGATAACAAGTTTACTGGATTTATTTTTCAATTAGAAGATCATCAAGGACCTCCAAAGAATAGTTTCAGTAAACTATTGGAAATAAGTTCAGCCTATTTGAACCACAGTCCATGGACTTAACCAGGATATTAGGGTTAAATCTTTGTTTCTTGCATAAGAGATCATAATCTTAGGAGAAATAAAAGCTGAAGAAAGCCAAGAGTTCGTGAGAAACCCTAGAAAAATAGGAAGATTCCAAAGTCAATTTCATAGCCCTGACTGTGAATCTGCCCCCTCTTCACTAACCCAGAACTAAAATAACAGGTGGCTCAAGTGGCATGCATTGTGAAATGCCACCTGAGACCGAGGGTGGGTCAATGGTAGGTCAGGTAACCCAAATCCACTGAGAAAAGGGGTGGGGTGTGGCCACGGGAAGGCTCAGGTGTGACTTGGCTATTTTAAGTCACAGTTGGAAGTCGATCCACTTCTCCCACCCCAGCCCTAATGACCCGGCTGTTCCCTGTCTTTAAAGATTAACTACAGGGCTGGGGAGATAGCTCAGTGCGTTAAGCACTTGCCTGGCAAGCACAGGGTCCTGAGCTCAATCCCTAGTTTCAAAAAATAAATAAATAAATAAAGATTAACTATAACACAGTGGAAGTCACAGTTTCACTCTTAGCCTAGATGCTACTTACTGTTTGCAAGAGCTTCCAAGGAAAGTGTAAGAGAGGACAAGACGCAGCAGTGGGACACTGAGCTGAGGGTGGAAGGGGGTGAGATTTTGGCTGGTAAATACACTTGGAAGGCAAGGATATTATTCAGTGATGTTCCCATGTATGTAATGGCACGCAAAAGATCTTCTAAAAAACCTAAATAACTATGCTTAATATTTGCTGGCTTCCTCAAATATCCAGGAGGGTTGCCGTTATTCTGGGAAGGCTTTTTACAAGCACTCTCATGACTCAACATCCTATTTCAAACTTTGCAAAACCCCAAAAAAAAGGGGAAGAGGACCCTTTCTTGTCACCCTCTTATACATCATTTTGATACTCTGAACATTGCTGCTGTTATTTTACCAAATTTTTTATGACCTTTCAAGACCACAGAATATAGTAAAATAATTTTGGATGGAGCATTCCTTTATTTTTATTTTTCTTTCTTTCTTTTTTTTTTCAGTACTGGGAATAGAACTCTGGACCTTGCACTTGCCAGGCAGGCACGTATGCCACTGAGCTATCTTCTGAGCCCTAGGGCATTCCTTTCAAGCAAATCTATTCTCATCTCTTCTACAATAGAGACTAAAACAAATTCCAGACCTTCTGCATTTTCCCAAAGCGTTTTTTTTTTTTTTTGAGGTCAGGTGGTGGACCATGCCTGATAGACAAAGGCCCTCAGAACAACAGTAGAATTGTTTATTTATACCTTGCAAAATTACAAGACACAATGCTGCCTAGAGACTAATAACCCACAATTTCTGGTTAGGATGTTATTTTTTATTACTTTTAATAAAAAATGACAATGAGACAGTTTCAAAGCACATTAGTAGTACAGCCACAATAATTAATACAGTGTATATTGTTGTCTTTGCAGTAGTTATTGAGAGCACAGGATGCAGATGTGATAATTTTTCTAATCACTATTGGTACAAAAATTTCTTCTCATTGAACTAAGAGAAAGTAGTTGTATACATAGTCCAGTATTCCATAATAGTAGTGGGTTATCGGCAGAACTGGCAATGTTGGAAGCTGTTGACTTGAGCCTTTTACAGCTCAGCATACTAATCTAACTTTACTTTTTATGCCTCATGGTTAAACTTTTCTGCTGGATTGTTAAGGGCAAGTTAAAGCAAGACCTGTAGAATAAAACATGTAACTTTTGTATCTCACAAGGTCAGTCAAATCCCCCCAGAATTTCCCTAGAAACCATGTACAGCGCTTTGTAGAACTGTTGTCAGTGTCAGCCATCTGGATGAACTTAGAATGCCTGTCACTCTGTTCTTTTAGATGGGTGCTGCTTCTAATGTAATTTCAAGTATTGCTATACTCTCTCTCAAGTAAATGTTTATTTTATAAGAAAAGAAAAAAGAGTATTAAAAGAGGATAAGAGACAAGGAAAAATGTCATAGGATTAACCAGCTACAATGTTGTATATGCTTAGATTTCTAAATTGCTGTGTAAAAATGTGTAACTGTGTTTATCACATTCTATAAGGATTTATTAGAATGTCAATGATTGATGGAAAATATCAATTCCACGTTAAATCTAAGACATTTGATATTGAGAAAGACAGTGATGTTAAGCTCAAGTACCTATGTTATAGAGTAATAGTATCACTAAGCTTCTCTTCTGGAGGGTTAAGAACATAAGTTTACGGACCGAAAAATTAGAGAAAAAGAAGGGCTACAAGATAGCTAATATTTTGGCCCTCACCCTTCAAGGTCAATGAGGACTCAGGACATAAGAGAACCTGTACTGTAGCATCCTATAACTCAGTGGTGTCCCAAATTTTCTGATCAAGGAGAATATTTGGCCACAGACAAAAGGGAGCAACAATGTATAGTGTGCCCAAGGAGAGTCACCTAGAGAGAAAACATTCTCTCAGGCTTTCACAGGGAGCAAACTGGTCAAGCAATGGCCATGACTCATCTAGGATATTTTTTGCAAGGCTGAAGTAGCTTGACTGCTTTATGCAATGAGGGCTCATCCTGCCCTCCCACATATGATCTATTGCCAGGGCTCCCAACAACCCTGCAGGAAGTTCTTTTGAGAGATATATCATTTTGCTTCTAGTAGTCTTCATCCCAAATATGTATTTTGCCCTCTCAAAACCAAAAAAACCTATAAAACTCCTTTTACAACTCCCAGGAGGGTTGGTTCTTTATGGCCATTTCTTTTTATCTTTCTTTCCCCCCCACCCTATACTTAGGACAGGGTCTACAGGGTGTACAGGGTCTCTCTATGTAGATAGAACTTGTAGTGATCCTCCTGTTTTCAGCCTCCCAAGTGCTGGAATTACAGGTGCATACCACCACGCCCAGTCTTAATCACCATCTCAGTGGGCATGGCACACCAGGGATCAAACCCCAGCCACTGCACTCTGCCTAAGCAGGCACTTTAGTTTGCTGAGCTATCAGGCTGACCCTTTTTCTTTTTTTAAAAGAATACAAAATAGTAATAGAAAAAAAAACAGCATTAGAAATGATACAAGATTTCATTGAGCCAATAATAAAAATTCAACAATGGTTGCTGTATTATATGATGCTATCTTCAAATTAGTTGTTCAGATTACCAGATACAAACGTGTGAGATTTGTTTAAAGAAAAAAAAAAGTTATAAGAAGTTCAAAAAAAGTAAGAAAAAGAAATCAGAGGAACAAAAATTTTTAAGCATTAACTACTCCTTTCAAAAGAACAATTATCCAAACTATCCTTCATAAGTCTATATCCTGCATATATATCTAAATATATCTGTTTCTCTTCTTTCTTTTGTCCTTTTCCTCATCCCAGTTTTTCCCTCCCATTGAGCAATTTCTTGCTCTGTCACAGTATCTGTTGTGTCTTTAGATTTTCCTTACTCTTCGTGGTTGTCACACTAGCAAGATAATAATGATGTTTGCACATGTAGGTCTG
>PVKN010032980.1:0-12142 GCA_004027915.1 Capromys pilorides
TGATGAAATAGTTTATCTAAGTGCCATTGCTCAGCATTTTTCTAGTCTATTCTTTCTTCCAAGTTTGATTTGCTTGAATTTTCAGCTGAAATTAACTATTGTACAGTATATGTCTAAGTCTGTTTGGGCTGTTATAACAAATACCTCATACTATATAATTTATAAGCAATAGAAATATACTGCTTCCAGTTCTGGAGGTTGGGTAACCCAAAACCAAGTTTTCAACAGATTCAATGCCTGGTAAGTATCTCACTAATGTAGCTTCTATGGATCCTCACATGGTGAGAGAGCAAAAGATGCCCTTTGAGCCAGATGTGGAGGCATGCATGCTTGTGATACCAGTACTCAGGAGGCTGAGACAAGATAATCACCATGAGTTTGAAGCCAGACTGGATTACATAGTGCGATAAAGGCCACATAGAAAGAGCCTATCTCAAAATACAGTATAAAAGGGAGGGGGAAAGAGAGAGAGAGAGAGAGACAGAGACAGAGACAGAGACAGAGACAGAGACACAGAGAGAGAAGCTCTCTGGAATAAACCTCTTTTATAAGAAAATTAATCCCATTCCTGAGTCTTTATAACTTACTCAAGCTTCACCTTCTAATATCATCACCTTTATAATAGGTTTCAACACATTGCTTTTAGGAGGGACACAAACATTCAGACCTTAGCACCATATTATTTCTCACACACATTTTATAGACTACTGATCATACATGACTTTTGTGTGTGTGTGTGTGTGCAGTATCAGGGGTCAAACTCGGTACCTTGTGCTTGCCAGGCAGGTGCTTATGCCACTGAGCTATCTCCCTGGGCCAGATCATACATGACTTGCTACACAAATAAAAACTTTTCTGTTATGAAATAAGATCAAACAATACAAATCACATGTCCCAGGAGAGTCACAAAAGCCCCTCAATATGATAAACGCTCTGAAAATTCTGTTATGAAGAAACCTTATATAATTCTATTTGAGTCAGTATTTCCAAAGTTTATTTAACCATAGACCTCCCCTCCTCCCCCACTGTACTCACACTTATAATTCAGAAGAGAAAAAAAATCTCTTCTGCAGAACATAGTTTGCGAATCTCTTGCAGCAAATGACGGCTGTCTACATGCAAACAAACATATGGTTGTGCAGAATATTGCTTGATTCATCGAAACTAATATTTTAGTCATGAGTTGTTAGCTGGTTGTTTTCAAAATAATTGCACATTTGACTTAATAGTTCCTTTGCTTTGCCTTTTGCAAAATCAGTTTCTGTCGATTAATAAATGGACTATTTCCAAACAAAGTTAAAGATCTAATCAAACTAATTTCTCTGGGACTGTCCTCTGTTCTAAAATACTAGCTTTTACTGTCAGCTCTACTCACTCAGAGTTAGCAATTTCTAGGCAGAATGACAGGACTGGAAAAGTCCAAATGCCAATGGGCTTGACAAACTCTTGAGAAACCTCTAGGTTTGTCCACTTGGTTTACAAGTAGCAGAACTGAAATTCGAGATTCTATAGCCAGCTGGCCAAATAGCTCAGCAGATTATAGTAACTGCTTAGACTGACACAGGAACCAGGGTTCTATCCTCGATGTGCTGTGCCTGCCCCACCCCCAGGGCATGCTGTGACAAGGATTGAGACTGGGTATAGTGGCGCACACCTGTAATCCCAGCGCTTGGTAGGCTGAAAACAGAAGAATCACTACAAGTTTGATCTATGTAGTAAGACCCTATACACTCTGTATTAAATGCATAATAAATAAACAGGGAAATACATAAATAAAGATTCTATAACCATTTTTTATGGTTGGTCAGCCGAAGGAATCCGACCCTTGTTATGGGCCCCTGAGACCCAATACCAGGTTTTTCCTTCTTGTTTACCAAGAAGCCAATTGTATCTGTACTGATTTCATTATTATTGGAAAATTCATGCTGAAAATGAACACTGGAATATTCAGGTATATATACACACACATGCTATAGGTTGCCACAGACTCTTCTGATGTAGCAAGCACTCTAGGTTTATGGGTGTGACAGCATAGAGACCAGCTCTCTTAGGGAAATTTAGCATCACAGTGTGAAGTCTTAGACTCTCACATATGGACTTATCTCTTCACTAGGATTTTGTAATTAATTCTAATTAAGAAAAGCATTAAGTAATGTTTTCCAATTAGCCCACAAACAGTTTTCGACCCATGGTAAATGCCTATTTGTTCTTTGCTAGAGACATTAATATTATTAAACACTGATAAAAGACAGCATTCATTGCCTGCATTCTTTGGCAGCTGCAGAATTGCTTTCTGTAGAAAGGATATACACACTTTTTTTTCTTGGATTAAGCATTTGTTTGGTGTGATAGCTGTGATGGTCAGAGGATGGAAATTGGGAGGAAACCCTAATCTTCCCCCTCTCTCCTTTTCCCCACCCTCTGCATTTTTCCTTTTGCTTCCTTTGACCTAACTACTAGGTTTCCCTGGGATGGCAGTACCCTCCAAAGTCAAATGCTACACCTGTGGCTAATTCTTAGGCAACACAAGGAAGATTCTGTTGCATTAGAAGCAATTGGCTGTTTTCAGGAAGCACAATGATCTGTAGTCACATCTCATTAGGGGAGCCTGGGCCCTGTGGTGCACAAGTGAAGCAAACGCTGCCAATGTAATTTGTTTTATATGCCTAATTCTCTTCCTTATAATTAACATCTGAAATTCGAAAACAAAACGAGAGCGCTTTGTACTTGTCTGAGATCTGCAGCGCATTTGCAGGGAAATTGAGATTTTTTTCACCAGTGCTCATTCTTTTCTTGTGTTTACCCACAAAGGAACAACAGTGTGGTCCCAGACACCCATCCAATCCGAACCCCAGAGGGTGGATCCTGGGAATTTTGTACATGTGAGCACGGATTTGAGGACAAAGTAGCTGAAAGTCAGCCTTATCTCTCTCCCACTGTATGAGTTTAGTTCTCTCATCTTTGCTGAACTGAAGTAGCCATGCAACAATGACTCAGCAGTGGGACAGAAGCTATCACCAGTCAGGACCTGGCCATGTATTGCCCCAGGCAACTTTCACAGTGGTTCCCCCACTGCATTTCTTGAGTACCTGTCAAAATGTTTAGAAATGGTGGGATAGAGAAGAAATGTGATGTGATGTTTTGGTTGTTGCTGTTTGCTTTTTGCCACCAATCATTCTGGCAGACTATAATACCAGGACAGAAAGCCATCCACTCAGTCTCTAAAGCATGAAAGAGGCTATGTAAAAGGTGTCTGGTATGATTAATAAGACCGAGAGTATACATAGTGAAGACAAGCCAGATGACATTGATCTACACCGTGAGTGTGCCAGGCAGCTCTCTTGGTTGCAAACATCAGAAGTTGAACCTAGGTAATTCAAGCTAAAGACAAATTAGTTGGTAGGCTATTTGTTGGCTCACTGACTTGACAAAGAAGCAAGAGGGTAAGATGAGGGAAAAAAAACTGGAGGACACCAGCACAGATAACGTCATAGGGCAAGAACACTCTGGTTAGAATAGCCCGGGAGCAGGCATCACTGAACACTTTTTAACATTGTCACTGGGAAGGTCACAGCTAAACAATGGATACCACACACCTCCTTTCCTCCCAGCAAGCTCTACTCTGGAAGATAGGAAAGAGTTGCCAAAATATACCAAGTTTCCTATAGAACTGGACAGTACACTGAGCAGTCTTCTGGTGGTCTATTAAGTTAAGGGCCTTACTGTAAATCTTACAAAAACCAAAGATATGGTAGGAAAGGTGTACTTGAAGATATGACTGTTTAATTTCCTTGGTTGTCCCCAGCCCCTAGGATGCCTAATTTATAGTAATGTCATTTTATTACCCGATTTTCTATTTCTTCCAATTCCTTCAATTTTTTTCATAACAACAACATTAATAATCATTTATTGAGCAACCATGCCTTTTGCTAGATGATTTACATTCACTGTTTCACTTAATCCCCACAGAAATCCATGAAGCAAGTAAATGACTCCCATTCTCAGGGATAGAAGTTAAGGTTTGAAAAAGTAAAGTAACTTGCCCAAAGTCACCCAGCTCGTCTGTGACAGAGGGCAAGTTGAATCCAAAGTCTGCCTGATTTTGAAGCCTGAGGTTTAGCTCAACTTCAACTTCAACTTCTAAAATCTCATAGACCAACAAGATAATGGTCTCTATAGTAAGCAGTGATTGAAAACTACATAAAGTCCTAAGCACAGGGATGCGTGCTTATAATCTCAAAGACTCTAGAGGCTGAAGCAGTAGAATTGAAAGTTCAAAGCCACCCTCCACAATTTAGTGAGATCCTATGACAAAAGAAAACAAAAAAGACTGGAGATGTAGCTCAGTAATAGAATGCTCCAGGGTTCAATCCTGAGTACTGGACAAAAACAATGGTATTTCATTAATATTAAAGTCAATATCAGCATTGTGAATCCCCATCATTATCTACACATTTTAATATGATGTACATGCATTTGAAAAATATCTGCAAAAGGTATGTTACTTATCTGGCCTTCTCGTAGTGCTTCTCCCACATACTCCTTTATAATAATTATGTTCCCACAATCCAGCAGCTTGTGGCCCTAGTTTGGGGAGCTGCTTTGACATGAAGCATAAGTTGTGAGTTACTATACAAACCCTGTAATTCTCTGGTTTCCATAGAATCACATAATAAATGCTGGATGAAGGAAGGATTAGAGAAAAGGAGAGAAAAAGGGAAGAAAAGAATAAGAAAGAGGCAGAGCAGGTCGAGTCAGGAGAAATGAGCAGAACAAGCAATGCCAGCAAAGGTTAAGGCTAACAGCTTCTCACACTCAAAACTCAAGTGAGAAACATTTAGCGAGTGCTAGTGTATCAGACTGGTCTCAAAGTTTCTGGCAGAAGAACTAAATTGGAGGGCATGGGGTATAGAACTTTAGGACAAAATTAGGAATCAAAGTGGCAGGGAAGGAGTCATGGAAACTGCCTAAGTAACTGAGCAGGATCAGGAAAGCCAACAGATACAAAGATATTAAACAATAAACCTACCATACACTACTTGCTGCCCATGGCAGAGCTTCTCTATCCCTCCAGCCAAGGAGCAGAATTGTCTTAGGATTTAGGACCATGTGGGCCTTTCCATGCCTCCTGCAAGACAGCTTTTCCCAGACTGAGGTCCCTGGGATTCCTTATAGAGCTTTCTGCTAAGAGATAATGTGTAGTTAAATTCTATTCTCCTCTTGGACTGCTACAGTGTCACTGTACACATTCAATGACTTCATGAGTTTACACTTAAGAAAGCCTGCTTAATTCTGTTAGATCTAAGTGCCTCCCAAACTTACTTGACTCTGGGGCCCTGTTTTGCTGACTGCCTATTATGGTATCCAGCAGCATTAAGGTTCCAAGATCAAAGCTGTAGAAACAGCCCCACAACACCACCGCCCTAAGATAGTGTGAACTCTTCTTCCACAGAGCTATGCTCTGGAGGATCTCTCTCCTTACACCAGCGACATGATCTGATGTGCACATATCCTGACTTGGACAAAGGAATTGTTTTCCAGGCTGTTTTGTCATCTCCTCTGGACAGTTTTCCTGGAGGCTTCCTCATCTTAATCCCAGCTCAATCCCATTGTATCAGTTACTTTTTCTCATTGCTGAGACAAAATATTCTACACCCGGAGTCAAAGGAAGAAAAGTTTGTTTAACTCACAGTTTTGAGAGACTTCAATTCGTAGTCAGCTAGCTCCAGGGCAAGAATGCATGCCAGGGGTGCACCACATCTATGGCAGGCAGAAGTCAGGAAACAGCAAGCCGTGAGTGAGCAGCGGTTGAAGCAGCAAGCCTGCCTTCTTTCTATTCCTTTATATTCCATGCAGGCTACAATCTGATTGATTGGTGCCATCTATGCTCAGGGTGTGGCTTTCATTATGCACCCTCTAATCCTAGTATCACACCCTTAATCCACATTCATACACCCTAATCTAGCCACATATGAAGTTCCTCACCTACGAATACATGAGGCTTTGGGAAGAGAACATCTAGGCACAAGACCTAATACCCACCTATCCCCAGCTGGCCGTCACATCTCCAGTGCCAAGGTGAACAACATATATTTTGTACCAAATGGCCTGAGTTTGAATTCTGTTTGTACTATATGACTTTTGGCAAGTAACTTCACATACTTGTGCCTTTATCAATCTCCTGCCTAAGGTTGTCATGAGGATCCCATGACAATACCCATAAGCATTCAGTATAGTGCAGAAAGAAAAATACGCTGCAAAGCATCTGCTCTCTTTCATTGTGTCCTATACAGTCTTGAAGATTTTTCCCACTTCTCCATCAGACTTGTACAACTAGAAGGCAAATTCTGTGCTTTTTATCCCTAGCACAATTCTGGGGATCTAGCACAGGACCTGCTACCATATATGTTAGTGAGTAAATAGTCTGCTGCGATTTTTGAAAGGAAGCAATGGAGACCAAAACTTGTTTGTAGAAAGTCCTAGCAAATTAAGAGAAATCAGCTAATGATTAAAAACAAAAACAAAATAGTTTACATGTGAAGCTACAGCTGAAAGATGTCTGCTTCCACACCCCATTGCCAGTTTCATTCTTGCAAGTCCATCTCTAGGAAACAAATAATGCCTTGTTTAATTTCAGCATTTTCTTTTAATAGAGAATTGATTTTCCCTCCTTTTGCAAAAAATTTCAATGGGCTTACCAACGGGAAAGCAAAACTTTACATTCACATGTCAAATGTTTTGATTTTCAATTATAAAATCTGTCTCTCTAAGACATTTGGGAAATGGCAGCAGAGGGGAAGCCTAGCTACAGGATCTATTTTAAATGCTCCCAGCAGCTCAACTTTCTAATGCTCCATTCTAGGGCAAGTGTTTCTCAATTGGATGGGAGTTCTGGAATGTTTAGACTTTTATCTGTCTTCTTGGCTTGAGGAAAAGGGAACTATTTTGATTCCTGCGCCTGGGTTTTCTTAAGAAAATGACTGTCAGATATGCCCCTACACGATGCCCTTCCACTCTTGTGCTCCAGCCATGAAGAGAGAAGTATCATTTAATGATTCTTACTTGAGAAGGGAATAAAACATAAAAAGCACAGAAAGCAGTGGAAGTGGAAAGACCTCCAAAATTCATAGCCCCGTTACTGTATGTGACTAACTCTAGCCACAGACACAGCTGCAAAACCAAAGGAATTGCTTCTTAACAATTAAACAAGATTCCTGGAAGTTAATCATATACCAAAAATCTTTAAAACAGCCATTCATTCTAATATGTGAACTATTTTTCCAACTCTCCACTTCTCTGTTGCCTTGTGGTGATAGACTTATCTTATTTTGTCCTTGTCTTAAACTCAGTGACAGTGGAAATGGACAAAGATGAAAAGAAAAAATTATCAAATATAAAAGAAGAAAATGCCAAGGTCCATGTTTTTTCCACTTAAGGTTTTCGATTTACCCTGCATATATTTCACACTTTGTAATATGTTTCAATTTTAAAACTACCGTAGTCCCCAAGCTGTCTAAGACATCTCTTTGTGAGTGTACATGTGTACGGATGTGTTTTGTTTTCGGTTTTGGTGAACAGATTTTCTTTCCTGTTGTTTTTATGCCATTTTGTTGGTTTGGGTTTTGTGAAATGTAAGGAAGAATGTTTAATGGCCTAGTTCCACACCTCCAGAATGGCTGGCTTTGTTTTTAGCCTTGAAATGGACTTGGCTGTTATCTCTAAGCAAGTCACCCTGGTAATCTACCCTCCTGTTTTCCCAACTCTAAAAGCTGAACACAGTTGCTTCAGTTCCCCAGATAAGGCACAAAGGCTATTTAAAAAGTTAGCCAATCTGTTGCCTCCCAGAGGCTTTGCACAAAGTAGAGAATGTTAATATCCTAAATAGTTCTCGCCCTTGACCTGCACAGCTTTTGAACTGCTTCATCATCCATGCAGAGCCTTTTCTTTAATCTTCTCCACAAGTGTGTGCACTGGTTCAAATGGTGATAATTACCATAAAACAATTGTGTTGTCCTCCCAATAAAAATTGCTCTGTTAAGCAGCCAACTTCCAGTCCCCACATCTGAGACCCTTATGCCAAACTGGAAGGGTTGAACATGGCTGTGGATAAATTAGCTCACGTGTGATTGTGTGCAAAAACACATTGACTTACGATATTTTTTTCCTCTCTTACTCAACCTGACAACTTGTCTAAATAGGCTTCTGCCTCGACCTGACAGCTCCAAGACAAGCTGTATACAACAGACCATTAAAGCTCAGTGCTCTGAATATGGAGAGAACAAAACACAGACAAAGGAATAAGATGAAAAGATAAAAGGACGGACAAAGGAAGTGGGAGGATTACAGGGGTAGGATCTGAAGGGTTATCCTTTAACCTTCCATTCAGAATTTGTCATACATTGTAGTCTCTAGCTAGAATTCCAGATCTGAGATAGAATTTGAGATGAAGTGTTCAGGAGAGGTCAACAGCTACAGAAGGGCAAAGGCAGAAGTAGGATTGTGCAGAAAGAACTGAGTTGCTGTAGAAGCTATAAGTCTCAACCAATCCTTCCGTATGGGGGCAGTCGGGGGTCTGAAGTCTGTGTTGGACTGAAATGATTGAGTCACTCTTTATCTCCCCACTCTTTCATCAGCCACTACACATGCAAGGTTGTCTAATGTTGAGCTGGAGGAACTGACAACAAAGGTACAAGGTCTCCCCACCTTCCATAGGATGTGGGCCATCCATCTGTGTCTATCACAGAGAGAATTCACCTACATGATCATCACCTAGATGTCTGCATCTCTATGGCCATGTTCCAGTGCAGATCACAGTATACGTCGCAAGTGACTATGCTGTGCTAGCCAGCTTTCCAAGACTGTGGCAAAAAAAAAAAAAAAAAAAAAAAAAAAAAAAAAAAAAAAAAAAAAAAAAAAAAAAAAACCCTGAGAAAAAACAAAAAAGAAGTTTATTTGGCTAAGTTTAGAGGCTTCAGTCCATAGTTATGTGGCTCCAGTGCTTCTCACCCTGTCCTAGAGCACAGCAACACATCTCACAGCAAACAGTTGGGGGAGGGAAAAGGAGAAGAGAAGAAGAGGGAGAATGAGAGGGAGAGGGAGAGGGAAAGGGAGAGAGAGACAGACAGTAGGTACCAGAGAGAAGATACACCTTCAAAACCATGCCTCTAGTGACATTCTGTCTCAAATTAGGCCCACTTCCTAATAGTTTATTCAGCTATGAATTCATGAATGGATTAGTCAGCTGATGAAGTTAGCACTTTCATGACCCAGTCACCCCTCCAGGCCCCACGTCTGAATCACTATGAAGAGATACATTGGGGATCACACACCCTCAATACATAAGGATTTGGGTGATAGTTCATATTTAAAACGTAACACATGCTATGCCCTATACTTATTCTATTTCATTTAATTCTTACAATAGTTCTAGGAGGTAGATATGTTTATAAATTTCATTTTGCAGGTGAACAAATCCAGGATACTAATGATAACTTCTCAATGGTCATATAACTTCTTAAAGACAGAATTGGCATATAAACCCAGGGCAATCTAATTCCAAAATCCACTGGTTTGACTGCAGCATTGTGCTGACTAAGAGAAATTTGGTCTCTAGGTCCCCTGTCTGTAACTCCTTCCCTGACTTTTACCCACAAGGTAAAATAGAAAACACTTTATTTTAACAGAAAACACTGTGTTAGGATTATTTGAATTCACAAAGAAGTTCATATCTTGGTATGGAAGAAAAAGCTACATATTGCTGTGGACCCTTGCCTCTCTGATTGCTAACCTCAATGTTTTATTTAGAATGTACTATATCCAAATACCTCTGGAATTCCAGGGAAGCTGACTCTAGAGATTTGTTAAAGTGTGCTTTTGGTGACAACGCCTGATGAAGGGGAAAACTAGAAGCAAGAGCACGTAGGAGGAGTTCAAACGCATGACATTTGAATGAAAGCTCAGCCAGCTCCATGAGGAGGCCTAGCAATAAAATGATCCATCAGAGTTGTCATGAGTTGAGTTAGGAAGGACAAACATGTACATATTGTGACAGTCCTTGGGCATGTGATACCCTGGGAATGTGGGATGGATGGCTCCCTGCAGCTGAGACAAGTCACAAAGGGAGACATATGTAGAAGCTTCCAGCACTTCCAAGCTGGAGTAATAAGTGCTTTATTCTTCTAAGTGAATCCAGGTGATCAATCACAGAATACACTACAGCAGGAAGATAGTAGTTAGTTTTCAATCCATGCATGGAGCAAATATCCATTGGACACCTTCAGGGTGTCAGGCACTGTACTGAGTCCTAAAAATGTAATGGTGAACACAAGAAGGATTTCTCTCATCCAAACAATATTTTAGTGTCAATAACTAATATTTTGTATTGACAGAAGAATTTTATGACCTTGTGTTTTTAGAATAGCTGAGAAAGGAACATTAAAGTACTGTGAATACGTAGTACCAAAATTCTTTCCAAGAGAGCAAAAACAGTTGTAAATGTGCATTCTTGAAGTTTCAAGATTGGAGAAAGGGGCCATGAAAAGTCTGATCAACATAATGAAGAATTGTTTGGTATAAATAAACCTTATACCAATCAGTATTCTTGTGAAGTCTCAGAAAGTCCTATAGATAATGGCATCTATTTCATCATCTTTGCAATGAAAGCATCAACTTCACTGACAACAAACAACTCATCAAACACTAAATGTTAACGAAATACATATCTATTTAAGAAACGTTGGTTTAAGATTCTGAGTCAAGCAACAATCTCAGCCTCTCTAAGATTTGAGGTCCAGGTTTTGGGATACAACAACTTGACAAAGAAAATCAAAGAGAAAAGTAGACCCTTGGGAACCAGAATGGATCTCACTGGAAAACTGAAACCTACAGAGAAATTAATGAGACAGAACACAGTGCAAAGAATGGAAAGGACAATCTGGAATTTCTCCCTGGCTCCTGACTCATGGCTTACAGGAAAGAAAGGTTTGATCTACAGAGACAAACCTGGGGACCCCAGAAAGATTTGGGGAGAAAACATGGCAGTAGAAATGTCTGGCAGGTGCTGTGAGCTGCAGGCAGAATGTGCCATTGTGTTCCTAAGTGAGTCCCTCAATACACAACAGGTGATCAGTAACTACAGTCCAAGCACTTACCATATTTGCTAGGAACAGTGCTTCCTTAGAGGTCATTACAAGGAACAGTTGTGTCTTACTTTTTGTGTCACTGAGGCAAAATACCAGACACCAAAAGTTAAAGGAGGAGAAGTTTATTTTAGCTCATTTTCTAGAGGTTTCAGTCCATAGTCAGCTGATTCCTGGAAAGGTGGCACAGTAATGGGGCATCACATGGGAGAAACAGTTCATGGTGTGGCAGGCAGAAGGCAGAAAGCAGCAAGTCTTTCTTCTTTCTCTCCCTTTATATTACATCCAGGCTACAAGCCTATTGATTGTTGTCACCCACATCCAGGGTGGGCATTCCATTATACACAGCAGAACTACTCCACATCAATTTATTTATGACAGACCCTTAACACCAATGTTACACACTTTAATCTGGCCTCATATACTCTTGATCCTGCTATGTCCCCTAATCCCCACTGATGTAGGGCCTTTAAGGGGACATCTAGACACAAGTCATAACAGGTTGATGATTTGAACCTATGGCTCAGAGCAGCTATAGGATTCAACTCAAGACTTCTAGTGTTATGTTCCCATAGTAACAGGGTAAGGGACAGCCATGATAGCTAGCCATGGCCAGGGAACAGTAGTAAAACTGGAAAGAGGCCCCCTGAGGGTTTGAATCAAAAAGAAACAAGTCCCATCTTCATGGCCAGAAATAGGCTTAGTCCAAGTTATTCTCTAGTGGAAAGTTTTACCACTTGGGCCCTCACCCTAATTCTACTATGTGTCACTGACAGCAATGTGTTGATCTGGGGTCTGAAGTCTTCTTTAATTACTAGCATGAAAAGGAATATGTCTTGACTTGGACACTGCCACAAAATTATAGACTCCAAAGGAAAAACACCATTTTGAAATCATATGGAAATTCTTTTGTGTTTGTTTGGTATTTTATTTGTTGCAGTTGTTGTTCTGACTTTGACTTTTTATTTGTTTTTGATTTTGTGAGTATATTGTTTTTAGTTTTG
>PVKN010032981.1:0-12141 GCA_004027915.1 Capromys pilorides
GAAAAAATATAGCTAGGTCAGATAATGAAGAATTCTCTGCATAGTCATTAGTATTTTTCAGGGAAAGTATAGTTTAATGAAACCATAAGGTTGCTGGTGTGGCTGTTGTTAAATTATTAATTTTCATTGAGGAACTTAAGCCACTTTTCAGACAGACAGGTAAATTTTGTAGGCTCTTTTTCAGTTGGCAGTATGTTATATGTCACCAGAATTTAATCTGAGCATGTAGAAACAGTGCTTGTTTTGACATGGGGTTTTGTCTGCACAGTTTGAAAACACACAAATAACAGTCATCTTCTTGCTAAAACAAAAAGTGATTTATTCTCCTCCTAGGTGGTACAGGCAACAGGAGGTCCTGAGCTGGCCAGTTCAGTACTCAGCCCCCTCCTGAATAAGGACACAATTGATTTCTTGAATTACACCGTCACCTCTGATGAGCGGCAGCTGTGGGTATCTCTGGGCGAAGCCTGGATGAAAGCCAGGTGAGCAGGTTCGAATTCAGCACTTAGCACCTGAGTGCTGTAAGCGTCGTTGACTGATCCAGGGAGACATTTATGTCGCTTTCCATGAATTAAGGACAAGGTGTTACAGGAGAAAAAAAGCTGAACACCGAGCTCGCAGCCGAGTGAAGGAGATTACAGGCATAGGTAGTATATAGTACAGGAAAGGGGCAGGAGTGAGTCACTAACGAATGGGGTTGGCTGAGAAGACAGAGCAGCTGCGAGGAAGTTGTGGAGAGCAGAGTTACAAGATTTCATGGAAGAGCTGATATTGAAATCAACGGATAATATCACTGTCGACACAGGTGTGCGTATACTTGCAAACACACATTTACATGTATGGCATTAAAACAGGGTTTGCTGTCCCATATGCTTTACAGATGTCCTGCTATTATCTCTGTTGCCCAGATGAAGAGTGAAGCTCAGAGAGGTTAGGTATTTTCTCCAAAGTCACACAGTATACATGTGACAGAGCAGGGCTATAAAACCAGGCCAGCTGGCCCTTGAATCACTGTTGCTAATTCTTTTGCTAAGCTGCCTTTTGGCAGGATGGATAGTATTTCGCAACTCCTTAGCAGGGAGGGGCCTTGTTAGTCAAGAGAGAAAAACACAAGTGAAAGTATGAGCAGGAGAGTTCACAGAACAGAGCATGATGAGAGTTCATCTGACGTGGGAGCCTTGAGTAGTGAACCAGTGTGGCGAAGAGAAGATGGTGTTGGATGACACCAGGCAGAAGTGAGCTGCTCCACAGGCCTCGGTGGCAGTGCTGAGGAGCGGGGGCCTGGCTGTCTCTGCTGCAGAGACCAGCCACTCTGGGGACAGTGCCCGGCATCACCACCCTCAGGCCTTAAGGGATCACTGGGTAGCTTGGTCCAGCATGGCCTCAGATGAAGGTAACGGAGCAGCGACGCCTCCTGGGGCGCTAGTGCTGGAACAGAGGCTGTGGTATCCATCAGCATTCACCAGGGCTGGGGCAGCCTCACTGGTATTGGCAAAGGAGGGTAGATATGTTTTACAACCGTGTGTTGGTCAATAAAGTGATTGAGAAAGACAGATCATCAACAAGTGTGGGGCTGAAGCTTACCTAGAAAGGCACGTTATAAAATTTTTCTGATTTCATACATGAATAAATAATCTTGGCTTGTTCAATTATTCACATATTTTATTTCACTGTTTAGAGTATATCGCTCAGCATAATCACTTAGGAACTTTGTGTTCCTAAGACTACCAACTTAAACATTATAGATTAATTGATATTCTTTCTTCTCTTTTTCTTCTGTTCAAACACAAACCATTTCTATATAGGTTTTGAGCTTTGCCAGGTGTTTATGTTGGCAAGCACAAATATAGTTTTACTGGTGAACCAAGCCAAAAATTCTGTAAAAGCACTGTAATTGTCATATTTTATATTAAAAATAGTACATACATTTATTTATGTATATTGTTCATTTATCAGTATATCATACTTCATACTCTTTTGTGCTGTTTTATGTATTATACTATGTTAAACTGATTTCTTAAATCTGTTAGATTTATGCAATTTATGACTATGATAAGTCAGTGGTATATATTTTTTCCATTATTAAATTTATCTAGTCTCATAGTGTAATTAAAAGTACCTTAGGGTCTTTAGTCACTTTGTTTGGGACCCTACCTTAAAGTAGGAGAATAAATGGCTATTTCAAAAACTATCTCCAAAGGAAATATTATCTCTTCACCTGAAAAAAAGATCATTTCAGATCCTGATGGAGAATGTGAGGGAACAAAGGTACTGGTTTAAAAACATGTTTAAAACAGGGCTGGCCAGATAGCTCAGCAGATTAAAGCACCTGCTTAGCAGACATAGGGACTGCGGTTTGATCCTGTGTGCTATGCCAGCCCCCCTCCAGGGTACGCTGAGATGGCAGTTGACACTCAGGCACCTCTAATCCCAGCAGTTGGGAGGCTAAAAATAGGAAGATCAGTGTGAGTCTGATCTATGTAGTGAGCCCCTATAGACCTGTATTAAATACATTAAAAAAAAAAAAAAGTGGGGAAAAAAAAAACATGTTAAAAAGGAAAAGAACTATGGTGGTATCATAAAAATTTGCATAAATAGTTCATCACATTACATAGCAGAAATATGATGCAAGGAATTAATCCATGGATGGAGAATGAAGCAGCGTGCAGTGTAGCTAACGTGAAGCCTTTGTTCCTGTCGGAGCTGTGTGGCTTACGAGTGAAGAGAAGCTTGGAGAATCGTCTGTCTCGGGCATTTAGTGATGAAAAGGTGGTGATTATGATGACCGATTAGTTGACTGATGAAAGCTGAGTTGATGCACTTAATTTATACAATTGGTTATCTGTTTCACTTAATTTCATGTAAAATTTTAAAAATGTACCTTCCTGATATGTCTGCTCATTTCTCTTTTGAATGAGATCTCTTACTCCTAGAGGTTTCACAGTGATCTGAGCTTAGCCCAGGGAATAATCTGGATGGGAAGTGGCTGTAGGTCCTGCAGCAGCTCTGCTTCCAGCCTTTTCCTACTTCTGTCTCACACAGATGGTAAGAAAACCCTACTTAAAAGTTGGACTTAATGAAGGCTTGAAGCCACGTTGTGAAAACAGGTCTTGCCACAGAATTGAATCTCTTATTATCAGTGTGAAATATATTTGCAAGCGTGTTTTCCATGGACAAGGAAGTATGTCTTGTTTTCAAGAGGTTTTACTGCTGTTTTTGAAATGCTGGCCTTACAGGGGTGAGCCCAGGTAACTTTATTGTTCCCCCAACCTACAGAGCAGAGTGGCCAAAAGACAAGTTTATCCCACCTTACGTCCCACGGTTCCGCAATGGCTGGGAGCCCCCGATGCTGAACTTTCTGGGAACCCCGAAGGAACAGGACCTGTATCACCTGGCAGAGTCTGTGGCCAACGTGGCAGAGCACCAGCGCAAGCAGGACATGAAGAGATTGTCCACAGAGGTACAGTCACCCCAGGTCCTCTTCTGTGGGTAGTGCACTCTCTTGTCACTGGGGTGCTGAGTTCTCGGTAGGCTGAAGCTTTGTCTAGAGTCGGTGACTGAGTGGCACCCTCTCCTGCGGCCCTGAGTTACCTGTCCCTTTCCTCTTTGCAGTGCCTGTGACAGTTGGTCCTCTTCGCCCGTCCTCCATCCACAGCTTAGGCCATTCTCGGGCAGGCGGTGGTCCACCCTCCCCCAGACCTGGTGACTGGAGCCTTTTGTGCATTCCTTTCTCTCCCTGGCTCAGGCTTGTCCCACTTACCCTGGGCTTGTTCCTTCCTGTTTTCCTCTCCTGTTGTACTTTCCAGACAGTTCTCTGGTCTGCATCCTCCAAGGACTCCCCAGGGAGCTTTGCCAAACACTCTAATGCTTCCTGTTTGCCTTTCCCTGCCTGCCTATTTCTTTCCCTCGCTCTCTGTCCTTCTCCCCTCTGTCCCTCCCTCCCTTCCTTTTTATCTCCCATCTTTCTTTTCTTGCTTTCTTGCCACTCCTCTTTTTTCCATTCATCCTCTTCCCTTTTCCCTCCTCCTCCTCCTCCTCCTCCTCCTCTTCATTCTCCTCTTTTTCGTCTTTCTCCTCCCCTTCCTTTCTGTTTGTCTGATTCTAAAACCTCTGGAGTCTGGTCAACCAGGCTGCAGGACCAAAAGCCTTTTCTGTACTTGTCTTCAGACTTAACTTATATTCTCAGAAAATCATAAAATATTTTATATCTGTGAGATATTTAATAAGCTTTAGAGCATAGCCAACTTGGGGAACAAATTCAGAGAATAAAATTGAGTATAGTATTTTGTCATAGTCTCTAAAAATGACTTTTCATGTCTCTTTTTATACTATTGGAAAAGAAAATTGAACACTCATTAAAGCTGAACCAAGTCCAAACTGGATGATCACAATCTGAGAAATTAGAAAAATGAGGTCTAGTTTGCAAAGAAACTGTAAATTATGCTCCTGAATTTCTATTTCTGCTCTTTATTTAATTCCTTACATTCATGTTCTCATATTGCTGTAGGTATTTGTAATGTGGCAAACATGGTGTGAAGGAATGCCTTAGTGAGTCACGGCGGAGTCTACCTGTGGCTACTGCTAAGCATTATGTAAATCAAATTTCTTAAAATTGGTCCCTCAAGGTACTGTTCTTGGGACAATAAAATAGAAAATTGGTTAAATCCTGAATTTATAAAAGCCAACATGCTGCTCTGAAAGTCCTGTCTTTCCTAGCAGGATTCTCCTTCCCTGTGGCCATGGAGAGGGGAGGGGGTGGCATCTCCTTCCCTCCCTGTGTGGTGCAGATGAGCTCAGCGCCCTAGCAAGGGCTGGCCAAGGGATATCTTTGACTGCGCTTTAGAGTTCAGGCCTTGGCACTGTGAATTTTCTTCCCATTTGGAGTGTCCCTTTTCTAGAGGAAAAAGTGTAATCAATCATGAAACTGTAATATGGTTTCTTTTATTATTATTATTATTATTATTATTATTATTATTATTATTATTATTATTATGGCCGGCTCAGCCTGCCCTGGGGGTGGGGTTGGCGCAGCATGTGGTGCTGGGGATCGAACCATGGTCCCTGTGGTTGCCTAAGCTTGCCTAAGCAGGCGCTTTAGACTGCTGAACCATGTTGCCGGCCCAAAATTGTAATATAGTTTCTGTTGCCATGTTGCAGCTACTTTCAAGTCCCCCAAATTTCCTGCTTATAATATTCATATCTTAAATGTAAAAATGCCTGCTTTATAGTGCATGCTCAGAAGTTCTCTTCTGTGAGCTCCTTTTCAATTTGTGTGTCTCAAGAGAAAGAACCAGGCTCTGGGCATCCGGAGTATGTTTGTCCATTTCACTATATAAGGAATTTTAGAAGGGGAATTGTGGAGAAGGCTTCCTTATGATGCATTATCATTTTCCTGCTGGAAACTATTTTCCATTTAATGATGAAAGTGGTTATTCAGAGGTTTTTTAAAAAATGAAATGAAAAACTCCTGCTAACCATTCTAGGGGATTTCAGACCCTAAGCTTTTGTTGGAAAAGAGGCCAGGTAGTGGTGATTTAAAATGCATGAAAAATGTAATCCCTACAAGAAGGACTTTATTATACTTTATTGCTAATATAATAAATACATTTAAGACGATCCACAGCTAAGTCAAAATCAGGTGTTTGTGTTCAGAACTGCAAGGCAAGTTGACACCTCGGGAGAAATGTGGGTGGCTATACCTGTGTCCTGACTTCCCCGGAGCCCCCAGCAGCCCTCTGCAGTGGTAGGTGGTCCTCACAGTTAGTCATCTGACGGTTGCCGCTCCCCACCCTGCCCTAGCTTTCTGTCATCCTCAGGACCCAGTGATTTCATGGTGGCTGACTAGGCCGACCTTGCCAGGCTGTGCTCAGAACTAGGCAAAGGTGGGAATGACTCACGGAGCTTCTTGGCCCCCTTCGGAACACACTGTAATAAAATTGTCTCATCACACTTGGTGTGTGTTCACTCCAAGGCAAATTAGAAGCTGAATTAAGTGAGCTCAGATATTTAAATGTCTGAAAGTTGTCTATTTGTGTCTGAGTGTAAAGGGCAGTGTAGCGTCCTGTTGTACATTGCCAGAGCATAGTGTAACATGGGTATTTTGTCACTGACTCTGGTCCACTGGGGGCACACCCTCTTCTCTGTCTGGAGTAATTCAGCCCTCTTTCTGCCAGGTTTATCATTAGCTATGGTAGCTATCTAAGCCTTTTCTGAAATTTTTCCAACTGTAAATATTTTGCCCTGAGGAATTCATACACAATTGAAATGCCACAGAATTCAAATGCTTTAGCATCTACCAACATTTCCCCATCATTCATTTCATGTAAGGAAATTGTAGGAGTTCTATATGCAACATTGTTGTTTTCCTTCCAATGTGTGTGCTTGGCCTCAGTGGATTTGAAACTATGGTGTTCGAAGAACACAGTCCCTTCTCTCAGTAGTGTCCCCATAGAGCCAGGTCTGCATTGTGCTAACTGTAGAAATGGTGTGATACCAACAGTGTCTTCTCCTGGTTTCTTCCCTATCAAAATCAATATATTTATGGCTTTTGGTCCTTCCCTTACCAATATATCTGATAATGCTGACATTTATAAAAACTGTAAATGATGTTCTGTATAAAATTTAAAAATAAGATAAATGACTTCCTGCAAGTCTAATATATAACATTCACAGAATTCTCAGATGACAATATTCACTTGACTAGAGTGCTATAGATGTGCTTCTTAAATGTAAGCAGCAAAAGTTAAAGAGTTCTTCCTACTGCAGTTATGTTGTATATTGGTGTTATAAATCATTTGATACTAAATCACCTACTCCTGAAATTTCTCATGAAGCAAGATGCTGCTTTTATTCCTGGTTATTTTTAGAATTAAGACTAGGCCTCTGCATGAGTTATTCTTCTCCTATCGGATTTTCTAACCAAAAGGTACCACCCCTACTTCATGATTGAATAGCATAATAGACAATTGTTTGACAATGAAAGCCATTTCTATTCAGTGGAGAATCCTCGTTGACTGTGAGTGCTCATTCCAAGTGTTTCTGGTGCTCCCTTAGACGGGCTTGGCGGTTTTTTCATCCTCTCTTCCCTTTCCTTCAGCACTCCGGTGTGCCAGAGTACCCTCCAGCTGACCCGTATGCATTCAATAACAGCATCTACCCAAGAGGGCCCCATGTGGACCAAGTGGACGCTGCTGCAGCTGCCTATAAGCCAGCTCCTACTCGTCACACAGAAAGGTAACGTACAGCGGCCCCCATCTGGAGGGCAGTGCATAGCTGCCTGAGACTGAGCACTAACAGAACAGTGTCATATTGTCCGCCACTTCTTTCAAAGCTTTGTCTTTTCATGATTTCATAGAGTTCCAGTTTTTCTCTTACAGAACTGGCTTTGATGAACAAAAGATGGCTGGACTTCCAGACCGTAATTCTTCCTCAGTGCAAGGATCTTTGGATGACTTTCTCTGCCTTTGCGAGATAGGGTCTCGCTCTGCGGTTCAGGCTGACCTTGAGCTCACTTTATAGCCCAGGCTGATCTCAGACTTGCAGTGATTCTCCTGCCTCAGCCTCCTAAGTGCTGGGATTAGAAGTATGAGCTACCATGCCAGGCTCTGACTTTCTCTTTTTTAAAGAGATACTTCTGACAAAAATTTGTCAATTTTAAGAAGAATTATCTTTAAACTTTTTATTAGTTTACACTAGATGAGCTCTAATGATCTTTGCAGCTCTGTAGTTTTTAAAGGCAGCAATTTCTATGTTTCTCTTTCCAACAAAAACAAACCAACCTTCCTTGAGATAGAAATATTTGAACGTGCTATAACTGAATATTGGCACGCCTGGTCATCTTGTCTTTTCATTTTGTTATATTTTACCTTTACTGCACAGCTTTATGTTTTGTTATATTTTTATTTCTAAAATTTAACATGTTCAGAGATGGAGAATTGAGATGGAAAAGAAATAAAGGAATGCAAATGGATTTGCTGTTTTCTTTCGGTCTGATTTTGCAGCAAGGGCCTTGCATAAAAATCAGTGTGTAAGCACAAGAAAGAGAAAAAAGTGAAAAACTGGTAGCAGGGTTATAGGAGACTTGCTCAGATGGAGTCGAGAACTTATCCCAGAACTTCCTGATCTGGAAGTTTCTCTCACTGTGACTTTTTATGACCTTTATCTTTAGTATAGTCTTTTCTGGCTAGACTCTAAGGATGATGGGATCTATAATTTTTTGGGGGGAGGAAGGGGCTGGTTTTTTTTTTTTTGGTTAGATGTGACCAAGAAATAATGCTTAAGTAATAGACATGGAAATTATATAGGCATTGCTCTAAGGGCACTAATAACATTACATCAAGTAACAGAAAGGCCAGCACTGGAAAACATGTTTTGAAAATGCCTCCGTGTAAGTAATTATATAATTAATTATTGTACATATAGGCAAAGGTCCATTTTAGAGCTGAAACATTATTTCACTGAAATTTGTGACTGACTACTCACCCCATATTTTCTTTCTTTCCTTCCATCTTAGACCTCAGTATTCTAGAGATTATTGTAGAGACACAAGCCTAATTAGCATCTCAAGAAGCGGAGAGCAATAGACAAAGCCCAGGGACAGCTGTAGTCTGTTACTGAAAATCCCAGAAAGCTGGGATAGGGGAGTCCCGGAAAGCTGGGACTCCAGGTGATAGATAACAGCTTCACCTGCTGGCTCCCTTTTGTTGCTTCCTCCCTTGCTTGGAGTGTTAACAATCAACATCTGTGTGAACCTAGTGATAAGGAAAAGTGGAAGTCAATAGAGGACATGGTCCTCCTTTACTAAAGTGATTATGCACGAGATCACCTGCTCTAGCCTGAAATAAAACTGAGTTGCTTCTGAGGCTCTGTGCTCACCGAGGAACGAATCTCAGTGAGTCCTCTGAAGCTACCTTCATTGGGTCTTCTCATCGTTTCTTTTGGCTTTGGCCTTTTCTCTCTTCTCTGTCCCTCCCGCATGTCAGGGTGTCTCCCGTTTCAGAAAGCCACTTAGCTGCACTCGGCATGTGTTCACTGTTGCCGTAGACTTTACTAGTAGAAAGTGGGGCATGTTCTGTAGCACACCGCAATCACTCAGTAAATGCATTTGATTAGTTGAATGACTGAAGAAGTGCATGGCAGTGTGGTAGTATATCTAGCATGACTAATTTTGTGACCACTTGCAAATTGCAAATCTAGGAGATGTGCTATTCCTGATACAGTAACCTCTGACATCTATTTGGTGAAGCTTCTTGTGATGTCTTTTGTTTCATTTATTTATTTGTTTTTAATTAGTACAGGGTCCACAGGTTCTCACTACATAGTTTGGACTCAATGATTCTCCTGTTTTCAGCCTCTCAAATGCTAGGACCAAGGCACATACCACCACACCAAGTTTCAATTGCCCTCTCAGTGCTACCCAGGGTCAGGGTCGGGGCTGGCATGGCGTGCCACAGATCAAACCCCAGCCACTGTGTAATGCCTAAAGCAGGTGCTTTAGTCTGCTGAGCTGCCTTGCTGGCCCTTCTCATGATGTCTTTTAGAAATTTATCTTGATCTTTGTGGTCTTTGTAGATAATTAGGGCAGTGGAACTTTGTTTTACTGGCTGACTTGTGACTCTAAACTCTATCAACGTTCTAAATGGAATTAGGCAGCTCACTTAAATTAGACACAGGTAAGGTAGTGCTTTCATTGAAATTTTATTTATTTATTTATTTTGCGGTTCCAGGGATTGAACTCAGGACCCTGCGCTTGCCAGACAAGTGCTTATTCTACTGAGCTATCTCCCCTGAAAAACTATAATTTTGAAACAAAATGTAGAATTAAGAAATTTAGAATTAGGGAGTCAGGGATATTGCTCAGCAGCACAGCACCTGCCTGGCAAGTGCAAGGCCCTGAGTTTGATTCTTGGCACAAAAAATGAAAAGAAAGAAAGAAATTTAGACTTAGGATAAGAAATAAAATTTGTCAAGTATATAGGTTGACATTATTACTCAATTTCAAGTTTGTCTTTGAGATTCCCAGCTGTCAACAAAAAACAAGATAACACAAAACAAAATAAAAATCCTGAAATATAATCATTTGCTATCCTGAGAGAAAAAAGTGTGTATCAGATCATTAAACAGTGCTTTTCCTACTTTTTAAAGTCTCAAGATTATTTTTCTCATGGAACATACAGCATGGGAGAGGTGATATGAAAGACAATGTTTTTTTTCTTCTTCTTCTCCTCCTCCTCCTTTTCATCCTCTTCCTCCTCCTGCTCTTCCTCCTCTTCCTCCTCTCCTTCATACCCTGGGAATTAAAGCTCAGCTCTTGAATCAGAGCTACAACTGCAGCCCTTTTTGTCTGTTTGTTGGCTTTGTTTTGCAGCATAGGATAGCTGAGCTGCCCATGCTGGCCGAACACTGGCAGCCTCCCTACCCAACCTCCTGCTGGATAGAGACCAGCACGCACACACATGCCTGGTGGGGGTGGGGGGAGGGCACTGTAGTATGTTTTACCTGCACTTTCTCCCAAATTCAGAGAAGACTGTTTGGGGTTTTGTAAAGCTCTTTTTAGTACTCTTTGATAAACAGGGACTTTAAACAGAATATAGTATAGAAAATTCCATGATGGAGCAGTGCACTTAGAGTGGTCAAGATGTACCTGCCCCAGAAGGATTTTTAAGCAACACAGTGAGTAGTGAATAGATTGCATGTCTCTGGTCCCCTGGTAGTTCCTGTCTCTCAGCTGGGTTCAATAGGAGCTTGGCTAGTGGATATGTGGGTCACTAATGTTCAGAATTGCTAAGAAAATTTGTCAGAACTGAAAAAGTTATCTGAAAGTTCTGGTAGGGTATCAGATACAGAGAGCTGGGGAATTTGCTTTTATAATTCTTGTTATTAACTTTGATCTCTATTATAAGACAGATTATGTAGGTACTATGTGAAATATATTCATTATTCAGTGAAATCGCCATGTCATTTGTTGAATTTAGAGTCTTCACCTTCTAAGGGTTATAGTTTGCTGCTAGTCAAATTAGCCTGTGAGGAATAGTCTCAGATGCTTGCTGTCTCTACGTCTGGTTTATATGAAGCCACATATCTATGAAGCAGATGCATCTGTTCTGATATATTGTAGACTTTTTAGGAAATTTTGGTTTATCTGAAAAATTGTGAAGTATAACTTCTCAATTGGTAACTACAACCAGTGTCATGTCCAGGCTTAATCTACAGAGGATAAGAAATGGGTTGTAAACCACATACATGTGCAAATGCTAAGACATTTTACCCTGGTGCCTCGATTTACACACTTAATTTGTTCTATGGCTTTGGGGGAATAAAGGCCATGTTCTTATCCATGCCAGGAAGATGGCCATGGTCATGTTTGTCACCTGATGTAGAACTTGAAACAAAAGTGAAATTTTCCCAAATGCTTGTTTGTAAACCAAATTGTTTCCAAAAAAAGTTGGTGAACTTAAGCACCACTGTATATGTAAATATATAGTATATGTAAATATAGAAATAATTTATCTCTATAAATATCTGAAGTTAAAGCCAGAATGATTCCAATAAAGGTGGGGAATACATTGAACATAGGTTTTAAATTTGCATTACTAGTAGATAATGATTAATAAACATAATTTCACTTTACTGTCTTATTTTTTTTTTAATAGCTGATAGGTAGCACAGGTTTTCTTTGCTTCTTCTTGCTGTTCTCTTCTCCAATGGAGCTGCTGTCTAAGGGATGCCAAATATCTGTAAGGGAAATCTATAAGGAAATGTGTTAAGTGACAGCTAGAAATGATAGATACCACGGTTATTCTCCCGCAGCCCTAGTGGATCTAGTGTGTGGCAGGCCACAAAAAAATGGGTAGTTCATAGGATGGGATGCCAAATGATTTTAGTCTCTGTTTTCTTTCTCTTGTAGTGGTATGTAAATTAGTGTGGGATGTAAATGCAGGACATATGGGAGTAAAGTCAATAAAGGTTGCAACAATTTATGATTGAATTATCTGAAGAAAATGCATTGTTACATGAAAAAGTAATTTCTATTAGATCATTAAACCTTTGTAATACTAGTTTAATAATTAGAAGAGGTAATAAGGTTTTGTTTCATTTTGTTTTGTTTAAGGTCATCAAATTCAGGGCACCTGTCATACTAGC
>PVKN010032982.1:0-12145 GCA_004027915.1 Capromys pilorides
AAGGGAAGGGAAGGGAAGGGAAGGGAAGGGGAAGGGATATTCATTTTCATGGTTGAGACAAGAAGGGTGATTGTCACTGGAAGACAACAGTGTTAAAGTGCCAGCCTCCCATTTCAGACATCTAAAGCATGTTCTATCAGGGGTTAACAGTACAAGTGATAGGTATGGTGAAGAACCAGGAGAGAGCTGGGCACTCCAAGTCCCCATAGAGGGTGGCACTCTGGAGGCTTTAACAAATTCTCTCAAGCAACCTGGCCTTCCAGGGTTTTGTCTGCCTAGGGCCAAGCTGGTGGAGAGTCTGTGAACTCTAGGCCTGACTCTAATATATTTGGAATTCATTGCTGAAAAAAAAGGACTGGATCCTGGTGCATCCAAGACTCTGCCCTTAAAACCTTTGGGTCGATGACTGATATATTAGTCTCCTGGGACAGGGCTGTACAGTTGAGAAAAGTAGCAAGAGCATCAGATCTCTGCAGGTCATCTGGCCCCCATAAAAAAGCAATAGCAACTGAGAAAAAGCTCGACTTCTAGGTTCCCAGCTCTCCCGGGTTATTAGACCAAGCCACCCACTCCATCCTTGTTTATAGAACTCATTTTCAGGGACACAGGTTTTATAGTGAAGTGGAGGTTGTAAAGAAGCTATTTATACTGAAGATACCAAGTATGTGAGCTTTATATCAAGGTTGATCGAAAGGAACTTCACATGGGTGGCAGTTTAGGAGAGAAAGGGAAAAAAGGATAAGAAAAAAAAAAAAACCCTAATAAAAATAGCTGAGATCACTCAACAGTTATCAAAAAACAGATACTACAGTTTTATAACATCAAGTACTAAAAGTATATGCACTCTTAAAAGGCAATTAAAATGTATGCTCTGAAACTATAAAACATTTTCTTTTCATCTGCAACATAGAGGGCAGATTACAACACATTAATAACGTTTTGTTTAGAGTTCAGTTTCTGATGGTTTCCAAATGTAGTCTGTGTAGATTAACCAGAAGGAGTCCAGTTCCCTTTTTTAAGAGCGCTTGTAAAGGAAAGCAATGTGGTAAGATTGTTATGAAAAGAGAGTGTATTTAGGAAATAGCACTTAGCAGGGTCTCTCTGAATGGCTGCCAGGTCAGGAAGCTGAAGTGCAAGGCTTGGCCCTCGTTCAGCCCCCCCAGCTCCAGCTCCTTGACCACACAGTACGTCAGGAACATGTCACAAGCCAGCCAGGAAGACGCAGCCCCGCCCATGCACCAGCTTGGCACGGCTGCTTTCACATAACCCAGGGCTCCAGCGGGGCCGGAGGCAGGCATTCCAGGGCCACGGGAACATGCAATTTTTTAAAATAGAAATGAAGAACTTAAAAAAAAAAAAAGCCTGGGAATTAGACAGTTGCTGAATCCTTGTGGGACATGGCCCCTCACATAGTCTTGGGGTGAAGAGGGCCCTAAAGGTTATCTCATGCTTTGCCCTGGCCTGATAGACAAGGAAACTGCTGTTCCTATTCTTGTACTGGTAGAATCAGCCGTGGAGCCCATGTTTCTCAGCACACAGTTCTCTAAGTCCCCTGGCTTCTACCTCGAGGGGTAAACCTTGTGTCTAAGAGCTCGAGCTCCCCCTGGCCAGTAGGGACCAGCTGTGCCATTGTGGGGGTCATCTTCTTTCCCGAGGAGGACCATCCAGTGGTCTGTTGCCGTGCCCTTTGCTCCTACTCTTTGCTAATTGCTCCTGCCTCAGCCTCAGGGCCTTCATTTGCAAAGTGGAGACTTCCTTGTCTACTTCACAGAGTTGTTATTAGGACTCATTATTTAATTGTACCTGGCAGGTAATAAAGGCTCAACAATGCTATCTGTTGTCATCAATAATGATGACATTCACATTATTACTACCATTTGTTGTCATTATTCCTGCTCATTATTTCTACAGGGGAATAGCCACCCTCAGGAATCTGGCCTTGGGCTGCCGGATGTGAGTCTGTCATTAGCAGACTGGCCAGCTAGGACCGGAAGAGGAGTGGGTGAAGGGGATGATGGGCTACCAATACTCACCGATGGGCCAAAATTTTGGCAAGTCCTGTCGTGGGATTGCAGCTGAGGAGCACAGGTTCAGAGGTGGTATCGTTGTTTTGCTTTATTGTTCCAATTTCATTTTACATTTTTAGCTGAAAGAGACTATAGAAACAATTGGGTAAGCCTGCATTACATAGTTCTGTCTCAGTTTCCATGTGTGAAGAATGGGGTTCAAAAGATAAGGTGACTAGGTTTAGCCTTGCCAACCCAACTTGGTCACTGAATAAGGCTCTTGTCTAATTTACATATAAAAGGAACACTGGAGCCAAAGAGCCTCAAGATAAAAGCCGTACACATAAATCCTTCCCCCTTTCTTCTATCTCAGGCCCACTGGGATCCTATTTAAAACCCCACTTGTGACCTTGTTCCTTAGTCAGCATGGAGACAACTCTGAGGAAAAAACTTGAGAGCCAGCCTCCTTCCTTGGGTGTTGTGAGAGAACAATCCCTTATAAAAGTTAAGTGGACGTTTTGTACTTAAAGCCTTGAAGAGATTTAACCCTGTTGGGCTGCCGCTAGCTCGGCGTGGCAGGGTCTGTTGAGGCCTCACAGAATGCTCTGCGCTGAAGAAGCCTTACTCTCAGGCTACTAAGCAGCTGTGACAAGCACTTCCTTTTGTAAGGCTCATTGGTTTATAAATTACAATTACTGCTTTAGCTGATACCTCAGGTGTCATTCCTTTGAACACCTTATCACTCCCTTGCCCTATAGTCAAGCCAGTTTTCTTGTTTTGCGAAAGTGTTTGATTAAGTTTCAGATTAGGAAATTTATGCTGCTTTAAATAGCCAATAAGGGTAGTATTTATTTGCTGGAAAGGTCTTTCATACTTACTAGCACCAGTACCACAATAGCAAAACTATTATTTATTTACCCAGAAAAAAATCATTTCTAAGTTCACCCAACTCCCATGAGAACATTTTGGCTGTTTTTCTTGTGAATTATTAAATTTTGTTATTGCCCGGTTGTATTGAAACAGCCCTATTTTGTATCGTCTGGGTTTCTTTTTGCTGGGACCTTCCTCTGCGGGCCTTCGGTTTCATTAATCTCAACTTGTTCTGAAGGCACCATGGCACATTTTCAAGGAGCTGTTAATTGTCACAGACAGAGCACAATAACTCATTGAAGTTTCATGTGTTGCCCTTTTTGGAACTACCAGAGATTGGAACAGATTCTCCATCCTCATCTCCACCCCAGAGTCAGATGAAAAATATCAGAGTTTTCTTTTCTGTGGGGCTTGTCAATAATACCATACCGGCTTATCTTATTCCTGATTTGCCAAAGAGCAGAACCAGAGCTTAAGACATACCTACTGTCCTCAAGGTCACTAATAAAGTAAGAAGAGAACTTGGGTGAGTGTGCCCAAATTTCTTTCCCTAAAAAACCTCCATACCATCTCTAGAATGCACCATCTTTGTATTCTACATTTCACTTTCCTATATATCTTTTTCATTGGACAGTGTCTTAAAATCATCACAGGAAACTGGCAGTGACTATCAGGGGGGTAGAGACTCTGAGTGTCTTCAGTCCCCATAAGTCTTTACATCCTGTGGGACCCCAGGGTGCATATCCTTTGGTCGGAGCAGAGTTGGCCTCTTGCCTCTATCTAAGTATAGGGGTCCCTCACTTATCATGGAGGTTATGTTCCAGACATCCACCTACCATGGTAAGTGAAAATTAGCAAAGTAGTGACATTATATTTATTTTAGTATTTATGTATTTTTAAAGGCTTTATAAGTCCTTCCCACACTCTTATAAGCCTTTCTCACACTTCTAAAAAACACTTTCAGAATGGTTAAGAACCATTTTCTAAACTCATAAGCCTACATAATTTTAACAATATATGGATATAGTACAGTACTACAAAATTCTGTGATATAGTAAAAAATCCACAATAAATAATTTGGATCAATATTTTTTTGAAAACCTGCAAAACAGCGAGTTTGCAAAAGTTGAACCACAGAATAGTGAGGGGCTCTGCAGTTGGTTTTAGTACCGAGTCTGTTGAGTGAAGCTTTCCATCAGAGTACTGATTCTTTGGAAGCTGTTATATTCATGTAGCCATACTGTGTGCTGGGCATGAAGACTGAATGATTTCTCCAGCTGGCGAGATAGCTCAGCAGTCTAAAGTTCCTGCTTAGGCAAGCTTAGGCAACTGCAGGGACCATGGTTAGATCCCCAGCACCACATGCTACACCAGCCCCACCCCCAGGGCAGGCTGAGCCAGCCATAACATAAATAAATAAATAAAAATAAAGTTAAATGGCTTCTCATGTGGAGAACCTTACCACCACTCTCTTTTCCCTGAGCCGTTTGTGGTAACAGCCTTGGATTTGTTTAGATGTTCAGTCAATGAAACATTATTTTATTAAGTGGGATGGAGTTTGACTCTAAGGAGGTTCAGGACCTTGAGGTTTGCTGGCCAACCTTCCGCATGCAAGTATCCTCCTAGATTTTAAGGATGGCAAAGACTACACCATTGTTTTTCCCCCTGAAAATTGAATAAATTGGTAAAACTTAAGTTATTTTTCCAAAACTCTAAGTCATAATCGTATGTTGTTTATTTTCTGACATCTTAAAAATCTTTTCACAGTGAGCATATGTCACTGATCTCACTGTCAACTTCTTTTGGGAGTCATAGGATAAGTGGGCAGTGGTTTTATGCAACAAAACCTTCCTTTTTAACATTGAAAGTGCCTTGTGTACCTTCAGAGTGACCCTGATCTGGTGTGACCCTGACCTACGAAGGTTACCATCCTTCCATCTTTAAGCCAAGCAATAGTTTCTTTTTGTTTTGTTTAGGTTCCTTTGTCTGTGGAATGGTGTGTGTTGAAAGCTGGTACTTGCTTCTTACCTTTAAAACAACTGAGTCACAGGGCCGAGAGGACAGGTAGCATCCAGTAGGTTGTCTTAGTTACTCTTCTCTCATTGCTGGGGCAAATACCTGACACTCAAAATGAGGGAAGGAAAGGTTTATGTAGCTCACAGTTACTGGAGATTTCAGTCCATATTCAGCTGGCTCCAAGGCAGAGAGGCACATGGCAAAGGGCAACGTTTCATGGTGGCAGCTAAGAGAAAGAGCACAGGGAGAGCCAGTAGCAGCTTAAGCAGCTAACTTCTCTTCCTACCTTACATTGAAATGCAAATCACCTGCCTCAGGGGAGGTGCAGCACCCACACCCATAATAATCAATTACAAATTCCGGAGGCCACCCCATGACTGTGTGAGGCTTTGGGGGGACACCTATGCACAAACCATAACATTAACATAGGTTAACTGGGACAGGGACACATGAGAGTACTCGTTTCAGATGAAACCAGAAGGCTTTGTGGCTACTTGTATTCCATCAAACAAGTGCCCAAAGTGAAGTACTCTTGGACTCAACCCCAGCCATGAAGGTGTTACCTAAGAACCCACTGAATGGTGGACTTTAGAACTGTTCATATGTACTTCACTAAAATTGGTGGGGAAGAATTCCTGCTCTCTGTGAAATATTTTCTCTACCAAAATCAATAGCTTTGGATTTAGGCCAAATGTGGTGGCATGTGCCTATAATCCCAGCACACTGGGAGGCTGAGGCAGGAGGAGGGTTACAAGTTTGAGTCAACTGGGGCAAAATCACAGCGTACTAAGATCTTGTCTCAAAATTAAAAAACAAAACAAGGAAGAATCCCTTAAAAAGGCTGGGCATGTGCCTAGTTCAATCCCCAATACCTCCAAAATTATATTTAACATTTTACCTTATGCTTTACTTTGTACTTATGGAGAATTCCCATCCACATTATTTCCTTTGTTTTGAACCTAATCTTGAGAAACAGACATGGTCATCTCCATTTTACTAATAAGGTTTAGAGAAACTCTTAAAAAATCAATTGCTAATAAAGATCAGAATTCTAACATTCCACCCATATTCTCAGTCATTTTTCAAGAGCTTTTTTCTTAGCCTGGAATATGTCAGTTGCCCCCAAAAATCATTACTTCAAAGTAGAAAAAGTTTTTGATCATATCAAAGTACTATTCCCTTCAAAAATTTTAATGATATGTTGCCACCTTTAAATGACAGAAATCCGGGGCCGGCAAGATGGTTCAGTGGTCTAAAGCACCTGCTTAGGAAAGCTCAGTCAACTGCAGGGACTGCGGTTCGATCCCCGGCACCACATGCTGTGCCAGCCCCACCACCAGGGCAGGCTGAGCCAGCCTCAAAATAAATAAAGAAATAAAACAAGCAAACAAATAAATAAACAAATAAAATTTAAAAAAAATAAATGACAGAAATCCAAATTTATTCAATATTTGAAGATAGCATTATGTAATGGGATTTTTTTTTTTTTAATGTTATGGCCACTTCAGCCCATCCTGGGGGTGGGGCTAATACAGCATGAGATGCCAGGGATCAAACTGTGGTCCCTGCAGTTGCCTAAGTTTGCCTAAGCAGGCGCTTTAGACGGCTGAGCTACCTCTCCAGCTTTATGTAGTGGGATTGGAATCAATGATTTGATTCAAAATGTGACTGCAATAAAAATGTGCAAACCTTTCTTAGCCTATGTCTTAATTTGTGCATGTGTGAATGACAAACTGTCTCAAGTCATTCTGTCAAGTATGAAATGAAGTGGGTCAAGCACAGTGCCTGGCAACAACAGAAATCCTATCAACACAAGTTTCCCTTTTCTGTTATCTCCCACTTCTTCCTTAGGTGAACCCTGTACATACTAAATTTTTTTTTTTAATTGTTCATTTTTCGAGCATGCTCCCTCCCCACATTTTCCCCTTCCTCTGAAGAGCCTTCTTTCCAGCACTGTCCTCGCATGTACTCCCTCAGCTTTAATACAAGATGGATTAAATAAGTAGAATAATGTTCACTCCATATGCCATGATTTTCTAAAGAAGGGAATTATTGCTAATAAATCTTCATAAGCTCATCTTTTACAATAGGGTCTAGAATATACCCTCTGTAATATATTTGGGAGGCCAGGTGTCACTTGGGGAAGGACTACAGAGCATTAGCTAAATATCAACAACTGACTGTTTCCCATCCTAGTCTGGCATATAGATTTATATTTGTAATTCCTCCAAGAAGAGATCCTGCCATCCCTCTTAATTTTATTAATCCATTCTAAACTGACAGATGTTGTGATGAGCCTTGAGCTCTTGGGGATTCTTGTTTCATTTCTGATTAAAAGATGAGTTTTCTTCTCAAACCCGAGGGTCTGAGTCTACAGCCCCTCTCCTCCATACAGTGTGTTTGGATGCCAGAAGTAAACTTGTTATTCTCCATTGGTTACTGAAAGAGCTTTTCAGTATCTGATCCTCTTGAAAATTCTAGTATGACACAGAAGAGTGCTACGGGGCTAGTCTAGCAGTAGTGCTGGGCACATTATACATACTTAGCTAATAGTAGTACAGTTATTACTATTATATATTTTATTATTTTGAAAGAGTCTGCAGAGAGTAAACAGATGTCAGAGAACTAATCTGTGTTGATTTCTCTTCTCAACAGAATTTGAAAGCACTGATTTTTTTTTTTTTTTTTTTTCCGGCTGGATAATGACCCCAGAGTTCTGGACAATACTCTAACATAGTTTGTGTTTTCTTCTTTCTTATTAGAATTCAGTTCTCTTGAGAGCATCATGACTTCCACTTCCTATCCATTAGTTGAGAACATCATCAGATGACCCATTTAATACTGGAGAAGCTGAGTTTGTCTATGTTAGGGTTCTTTCTTAGGTTCTTGGTATATGGGTCCAGAAAGCAAATTGGTGAACAAGAATTATAATGAAGCCATTTAGATTCCTTTGCCCACCCCGCTTCTCCATTAGCCTGTTTCCAAGAAGAGGCTCATGTTCTGATTCTAGGGCCTTCAAGTGGGCCCTACCAGGCCACTGTGCATTGCCGTGCATCGCCCAGGACAAGATGGCGATCTCCCTAGACTCCAGTCCCTTGCTATCGTTTCTGCTTGTTTGCTGGTCTTCTTAGTGCTTTTATGGGTATGAGGCAGTCTTTGCCTAAGGACTGTCACCGTGCGCCGTCTTACAGTAGAACTCAATATGTACTTCCTATTGCTTTGGACTGAGTTAATGCTAGCAATAATGGTCACTACTTATTGACAGCCTATGGCAGTAAAGCACTGTACATTTTTTAAAACACAGATTGGCATTAATCCTCATTACAGCTCTTTCAAATAGCAATCATTTTATAGATATATATTAGAGAAATTAAATAATTGGGAATGGTTTAAACAGTTACCAAATATCAAAGCCAAAACTTGAACTTCAAAGCCCTATTTGCTCCCTGTTTAGAGAAAACTTAAAACACCCCGGGAACTCCAAAATCACTATGGTATTTCACACTAACATGACCCAGAGATTCCCAGGACATTAATTCAGAGATCCAAGTTGGATGTGTAGAGGCGCTGGCCAATTTGAGAACAGTGGATTGCCCCAACTTTACAAGAAAACCCAGAGAAACCCTAGTACATAAAACAATTTGGAATTGAAAAGCTTAAGTAAAAATATTCAACTTAAGGTCCGCTGTTTATACCGACACGAGGTCTATGGAAAATAAGGGAACAGCATCATGTTTCTGAAATATGCAATTTTACAATGGGAACGTGTTATAAAACGCCCCGCCACTGTTGTTTTCTTTGGGATTTAGGGTGAGAGACATGAAGGCTGACAACTCTCTTCCTGTTGTAGGTCAGAGCTTCAAGGAACTCTGTAATCTTCCCACCAGCTTTACTCTCTCCTAGAGCTCACGGGTAAAATTAGCAGCTGGCTGGACTTCAGTAGCTGAGTTTGAAAGCTTTCAGAGGCTGAGTCAGACCACTGCAGCAGACTTGATTTCTCACGGCGCTACTTTGGGAGACACTGTGTACAGACTAACATAGTTTGGTAAACCAATGAGCGGCTGACAGCTCTGCCATAAAACACCATTAATAACAATGACCATTAGGAGCGGAGGAACATTGTCTTTGAGGAATCCTTGGAAACGGGATCAGGCTTTCTCTTCTGCTTACCCACGCGCACGTTCAGGTCTCTGTGCTGCTCCACCACGCGTGTACTGCTACAGCGATGCAACAACGACTCGGCGTGGGGATTCAGCTGGAATTTTGTACACAGTCTGCTTGACTCGTAAGAGGCAGGCATGCTGAAGGCCGTGTGGGAAGAAATCATTTAAAGACTGAGCATGCTCTCAAACCAGCGCCGAACACATTTATCTAATTTGACACATTTTGCCTGGAAGTCATAGAAATAGACTGAGGTGCCCCCGTCAAAATAGAAAGAGCTGGAGTCTAAAACCAGACTAAAAAGGGCCAAGCGTTAGGGAAGTACCTCCCCGGGGAGCGGGTGGGCAGGCGAAGGAGGGCGGTTGGCAGTTATTAAACACTGAAGCAGGACTGCGCAAACGGCTGCTACCCAAGAACAATCTTTCTTCCCAGCCTTAGCTGGGCAGGGGACAGCGAGGGAAGCCAGTTCTGCTTAATCTCTGCTGCACGATGCTACCTCCTGACCCTATATAAGTTGGCCTTGCTTGTTTACTCTTTTTAATTCAAACCTCAAAACAGCTTGTAAAAGGTTTTTTGTTTTTTTTTTTTATCATTCCTTTCCAGATTGTGTGGGCCACACTGCAGCATGAGCTTCCCCTTCGTGCACATCTGTTTTCCAACCTCATTACTCTTCTGTTATTACATTCATTAAAAAAAAGAAGCTGTTTATTTCTTTTCTGCATGTTTTTCCCTTAAGTTTCAAAAGCAAAAATAGTAAATCATGTGCTATCTGATGTGACCATCTTCAGGATTTCTAGTGGACTAATTAGAAATGCATATACAGGGATTGGTTGGACTTTACTATTTCAATTAGCTGTAACCCGGGGCTGGGGAGATAACTTGGTGGTCTGAGCGCCTGCCTGGCAAGCGCAAAGACCCGGGTTCAATCCCTGGTACCGCGTGCTGTGCCAGTCCTGGAGCCTGGACTTGGTGTAAAGACCACTGAAACTGGGCATGGTGGCACACACCTGTAATCCAAGCGCTGGGGAGGTCGATGCAGGAAGATCACTACAAACCCGAGCTACATAGCAAGACACTGTACCAAATAAGATTTAAAAATTCTTTAGAAACGCTCCTTTAAAATATATATACTAAAACCAGGGAGATAGCTCATTAGAATAAGCACCTGCCTGGCAAGCGCAGGGTCCTGAATTCAATCCCTAGTACAATAAATAAATAAACAAATAAATAAATAAAACAATATATTAGCTGTCCCCCAAGTTCAGGGTCACAACTCGCGTACTGTTGTCTTGCTACACACTGAGATCGTCAGGGTTTGTTCTTTCCATTTTCTTTTTCTTTTTTTTATTTGTTTGCTTGTTGTGTTTGTTTGTTTCTTTCTTTATTTTGTGGCTGGCTCAGCCTGCCCTGGTGGTGGAGCTGGCGCAGCATGTGGTGCCAGGGATCGAACCGCAGTCCCTGCAGTTGCCTGAGCTTTCCTAAGCAGGCGCTTTAGACCACTGAACCATCTCGCCGGCCCTCTTTCCATTTTCTTAAGGGCACAGAGGAGTAAGCGACTGATAAGTGCCTAGTGCAACCCTGTGCATTTCAATTTGAATATAGGGATTTAAACAAAAGAAAGTTGGGAAGCAGAACCTTAAAATCTAGGGTGGTTTAACCTAGGAAAGCCAAAGCTAAGAGGAATGAGCTAAGGATGTCTAACAAGATTCCTTTTCGTCAGCATTGTACTGGAAGTTCTTGTGAAGGCGACAAAACAGGAGCAAGGCGTAAGAAGAATTTTCTGAGATAATCTCTATTACGGGCTTTCTCCACCGAGTCTTTATTATGAAGCTATCATAATTAAGGCAGGATGGTGTTACTAGAGAGAAAGAGAGTGGAATGAAATACACATGTGTGACATAGGACAGATTGATTACAACGTAACACTAAAAGATGCTAAGACAAATAGTTATCCATACAGGAAAAACTCCATATTAGGATAACAGATATTTAAAATTCGCCCTGAAGATTGGCAGGGATATGGAAACTCTCACTCTGTAGAACTATAGAATTAGTGCACACCTTCGGGAAGGTGGTTTTCTTTTTTTTCTTTTTCTGTATTTTAGGGAAGGGTCTACAGGGTATTCAGAGTCTCACTACTAGATCAGACTTATAGTGATTCTCCTGTTTACAGCTTCCCAAGTGCTAGGATTACAGGCACGAGCCACCATGCCCAGTCTCTCGCTCTCTCAGCATGTCCCAAGGGCAGGGCCGGCACAGTAGGCCTAGGGATTAAAGCCCTGACCTCTGCACCTGCTTATAGGCACTTTAATCCACTGAGCTATTTGGCCAGCCCTCAGAAGATGATTTTTATTGTCTGGTAAAGTCACATAGGTTTTGGTACCAGGCTACTCCCCTTCTGAAAAATGAGGATAATAACAGAATCCTCATAAGGTTATTATGAAGATTAAATTGATAAGTGTCCATAAATTGCTTAGAGCAATAATTTGTCCTATATTATTACAATAAATAGGCATTATTTAAATGTCATTATTTCTCCAGTCTTATAGTTTTCCCCCTAGTTGTGAAGTACAGAGAAAATTTTGACTTATGTATATAAGAAGACTCATGTAATAATGTTCATGGTGGAGAACAAAAGCATAGATTAAAATTGTCCTATTTACTGTATAGCAGTAAAAATGAATAAACTACACCTCTGTGTAGTAGCATGAACAGAACTTAGGAACACCGGAAGAAGAACAGATCCTAGATGAGTGAGACTGGGATTATACTGGGAAAGGAGGAGAAATGGGACTGCTGAAATGCACATATTTCAACTAGATCTGTAATACTTTATACCTTTTAAATTTAAAACATTTTAAAAATTCTGAACCAAAAGATCGAAGTAGTTATTTATAGTCAGGTTTTTTAAAAATATGAAAGGGATACTGGAAGTGTGATAGAAAGTGCCTTCTAGAAGGAAAAATATGGTCTTTGGAAGCAGACACCCTGGCTTCAGTTCTGCTGTTTATCAGTATTATTTTCATTCTTATCAGCTGTGTAACCATATGTAAGACATTTAGCCTTAGTTACTTCACTGGGATATCTTAGCG
>PVKN010032983.1:0-12144 GCA_004027915.1 Capromys pilorides
CAGGAAGGCAACAGCCCACTGGCCGCTCCTGAAGTGCTTACCTAAGGAACACTACACCCTGGACTGCCTCTCTGTGGCTCTGGGGTTCAGCCCACCTACATGGGGTGGGGGGCCACAGGCCAGGTCTCAGCCCTCAGGGTACAGCAGTGCTGAGCCGAGTCTCCTGCCCACTTCCCAACCCCCCAGCCACTGCACAGGGCTTTACACACACACACACACACACACACACACACACACACACACACACATACACACATCACTCCAGCCCACCTGGAGTGTAGACACACAGAGCTTTTCTTTGTATGACCACCCAGCATGATCCCTGTCCCTTCTGTTACATGGCCCTGTCACCCACTCAAGAACCACCGTTACCTCAGGGCCACAGCAGGGCTGGCTCCCATCCTCTGCTGCCCCTGTCTGCTCTGAGCCTCTGTCCTGCTTTCCAGGCACTGCCCCTGGCCTCCTGCCCGTCAGCCCCTCCAACCCCACGGCACTGTGGTTCCGCTCGTGGACTCCAGGCAGCCAGCACAGCCTCCTCTTTCTCCCAGGCACAAGGCATCTACAGCACAGCTCTGAGGATTACCCTGGTCCTGCTCCAGGTCCCATCATCACCTCCTGCAGCCTCCCCACCCTGGCCAGCTGCTGGCCCACCTCACACACACCATCTTCCTGCTTTGCCCTCACAGAGGGGACAGGTGGCCCCAAGTCCTCTCGTATGCTCCCTGTCCCGGTCACCCAGCACCCCCACCCCTCCCACCTTCTCTCCCACCACTGGATCCACCACACTGCCCCACCAGTCTCGAACACAACACACACACACACACACACACACACACACACACATACACACACACACCACCTCAGGGCCTTTGCACATGCTCTGACCTCCAGCAAGAGAACTCTCTTCATGGAACTTACTTCTCACCTATTCAGATTCAACTCCAACCTTACTTTTCAGAGCACCCGCTTTCAGTTCCTCTGGCAGGGTCCTGGGACCCCTTTGCACCATACCTGTGCTTCAGGGGAATCATGCCGGTCACAGGTGCCCAGGTGAGAAGTGGAAAGGAAGGAATGGTGGTGCCATGAAGAGGAAGGACGTGACATCACCACCTCGAATAACAGTGTGTCGGTGTTGGGCCCAAAAGGGGAAAGCTCTAAAAAGCCCTGGTCACCTGATCCTCCTCCACTGCTCAGGGCAGAAAGAGTCTCAAGCGGAAAGAAACACAGGGTGTACCCGGTCTGTGTGCCTCTCCCCAGTGCCCAAGCTAGTGCCTGGGCATGGCAGCAGGCAGGGGCATAAGCACCCACCTTTCTCCTCCCTGGATCCCAAGGGCCAGGGCCCACAGGAACCTGCTTTTGGTCCCCACCTTACAACCATCTGACTCAGTTTCTCCATCTATTCTCCAATTAGGAAATGCAGCTGGCCGGGCCCTCCTCCCCTCCTTGGAGGCTGCCATGAGGACTCAGGGGCCTGTCTGCATTCCTAGCAGCACCTGCAAAGTTTCTATTTGGAGCCAGGAGCAGCGCTAAAGCTGCAGAGTTAGAAACAAGGTCAAGATGGGGCATGGTGCAGATGTGTGGCTGGGTGGTTTTACACTGTGAGAGCCGTGTCTGCGGGAGGGACTGGAGATAACTCAAAGACCCCATGCAGGCTTTCTGGAGGAAGCCACCTGGTGCTAATCTGAAGGACGCCTGGGCAGGAGTGAGCACAGGAAAAAAAGATGCTCTTCCCAAAATGCACTCCTTCAGCTGCTCCTGGCTTTATATGCAGACTCATGCAGGAGACCCCTCGCTCATGTCCCGTGCTGGCCCTTGACCCCAACTGCAACCCCCACCTCCTGCTGCAAATGGCGCTCTGCTCAGGTCCTTGGTCATAGCCAGTAGCAAGTGCCCAGACAGAAACATTTGGTCCACAGCAGCTGGACCCCAGTACAAATATCTCCCCCACCTCAAGCTCGCTTCCCACTGTATGCCTTCCGCAGAGTGGCAGTGGGCTTGCAAACTCATCCTAAAAGAAACATAAGCAGAGGATTTTGCAAGATTCACCACAATAAAAAAAAAAAAAAAAACATATCTGGCTTTGGAAGCAGCATCCAGCTACAGATCATATCACATTTCAAATGCAGACATACTGTGCAGAATTCCTATAGCAAGACATAGCTAGCAAAGCCTGGAAAATGGCGAAACTTGAGAGCAGTAAGATGAAAAGAAGCGGAGGACATGAAAAAGAGACATCTTGTGCCTCCCACTCTTCCATGTGAATTCAAACAAGAAAAATATTTCTTCATCCTCATACCTTGATCTTCACATTAAGAAAAAACTAATGACATGCAAACCTTCACAGTGTGACCACATATGATAGTGTAATGATCATCTGGATAAATAAAAAGCCAAAAGGCTCTCTCCCATGGGTGGGAGAGGAGGAGAGGCAGTTAACCAAAGAAATGCAGTCTCCCCAACATCTAGCTCTCTGAGAACAATTCTTTTCCCTGAAAGCACATCAAATAGCACAGCCCTACCTTTTCAGAGGGATTAAACAAAGATCCTTCTTCCTTGTGACCAACACCTTCTTAGCAGAATCTGCTCTCCGAGTATAAGAAATGTCAGGAACCTCTGGGAGGAAATGTGGCTGCATTTGTATTCTGCTCAGAAAATGTCATCACAGATCTGTTTACCTTAACTGTGGACCATGATTCAGCCGTGACAACTGTCTTGCATACTGATCAATTTATTTGCAGCAAAATTTCCAACATTAACTGCTTAGGTTCTGAAAAATCCGTTCCTTGGATTTCCTGTGCAATCATACATATACACGCTTAAAATATCTAGCTTCTTACCAAAAGGTTTCCGTGCAAGACCAGGAAAGATTTTTCTTGACATGTGCACAAGGAGTGTCCCTTCCACTTCTGGATGGGAGGCAGGACAGGCAGCTTCCCAAAGATGGTCATGGGGGTGGAAATCTCACAGCTCAATGTACAGAGCAATCATCAGCCTGGGCTTCCGGGGCTCTGGGCCCAGGTCCTGGCCAGGCCATAACAAGCTCTGTGTGACTCTCCACAATGCCCCACCCCACGGGAGGCTGTGCCTGGGGCTCTGCAGTGGGGCCAGAGGCCACAGAAATGGGAAGAGGTGCTCACTGAATCCAGGAAAGGGAGCAGTGCTTCCTTAACTGTCTCTGAGCTGGACAGCCCCTACGGGTTGGCCAGGGCCCCTCTGAGCAGGCAGGGGACCCCAGCATTAGGGAGCAGGCCTGTCCCAAAGTAGGAAGGGGAAAGAGACTTCTGCCTCAGCTAGTGATAGAGGCATGAGCTTCCAGCTCCTGTGCCTACGTGTGTCCACGCACTTCGACTCCACTTTCGTTTGCTGTGGTGCTGGCACCTGTGTTCAGATGTTATGAAAATGAGAAACACCAGCCTAGCAAGGAGAGGAAAGCAGCAGCTCCAGGGTAGGAGAGGTAGAGGTTACTGTCCAAGGTACTGCGGTCCATGTGATCCAATTTGGGAGAGACAATGCAGGAGCCAAGGTCCAACCACGATGCCACATCCACCCGCATGCCACCTTGTGCGAGGGCCAGTCTATCAGCCTGACAGCCACCAGGTACCAGAGCAGATTGGAGCCATCAGCCATGCAGAACCCAAGCTGCAATGCGTGTATTAGAATCCTGGTGTCCCAAGGCAGGACTGCTTCCAAGAAGAGGAGAGCTTGGGCCAAAACCTAGAGTGCAGCCTTTGAAGGGCTGAGTCCAGGAAACCAGGAGCCCAGAAAAGGCCAGGGAGGCCCCAGAAGGAAACGCACAGGTGGGCTGCTGGCCAGAGGTGTGTGGAGGGCTCAAGGGCTGATTCTCCACAGCTGAAAACAGAAGGACCATGGGGTGGAGGAGGTAGACCAGCACTACCCAGAGAGCCTACTCGTGAAGGTGTGAGCTGTCCCCTAGCACCTGAAAGTTCATCCATGCAAAAGAGGGAGCCCAGCTTTCCATTACCACAGGGGACTTTGCATGCTGGTTAAGGGTGTACAGGGAAGGGACAGAGAACCCAGATGCAGGGTGGTGTCCAGAGAGAGAGCAGGAACCAAACAAATAAACATCTGTGACACACAGACAGAAGCTGACAGACTGTGGAATGACCAGGCAGGTAGAAATCACTTGCCAATTTAATATGATTTCAAAGAGCAGTGGTACAGGAAAATGCTAAGGGTGAGTTAATAAAGCAGGATGCAAATTCTTACCCAAATATATCTGTCACAGATCCATCAAATTCAGCTTCAACCACCCCATGTGCCCAAACCTATGGTTTGGCGTTAGCTTTTGGACACAGGCCTCAGCCTCTGAAAGGACAGACAGTCAAGTACCTATTTCAAGAGCATTTCTAGCACCCCTGAGCTTGCCTATGACTCATGGTCACAGGATACACAGGTCACCCTGACGTCATGGCACATGTGTGGATGTGTGGATGCTTCAATTCACTCAATCAGACATGTCATAAATAGAAAAGCATCGTTGCAAGAATGAAATATGTGATGATCCGGGAGCATATGGTGGGAACTATTAATTATATGCACAAAAATTTATGTGCTAACACAGTTATTAAGAATTTTAACAAATGGTTAAATATAAAAAGAAGTGGGAGATGACACAAATATTGAAAGAGAAAGCACTGACTTGGTAGCGTACAAAGACTACTAGATTCCATCTAAGCCGAGATGTGAATAGAGCCAAAATAATAATAAAATAAGCAGAAGAGACTATTAGAGAACATCAGAATTCCTATCTCTGTGGAACTGTTTGCTACTGGCCTTCAGGTTTAAATTTTTTGTTGTTTCTGTTTAGATCATGTATTTTTCAAAAAAAGGTCTTATTTGGACTTTTCCTATCACTACAAAAATGAATTAATAGCCAACTGTGTCAATTTTGTTGCCTTAAGAATAAGGTGCAAAACCTCCCAAGTCATATGGCAGCATCTGACGTAAATCATTATTAATGCAGACACAGTAAGAAGAGGAAAGACAGCAGAACAAAAAGAAAAGAAACCTTTGGGAGGCCACTGTGCCCAGGGTTCCCACCAAGGTCACCTGCAAACGGGCATTGTTTGTGACACAGACTGTCACATGTGCAGCACAGGAGCACCAGGCAAGAACACTGCCCAGATATGGCCACTGCTAACCAGATAGCAAGTTTCTACATGCTGCTATTCATAAGCTGCATAAGACAGGAACAACACCTCTTTTGTTAAAATGTCAGATTTGTCTTCAGTAGTGGTAATCCTTGACTTCAATCAAAATCACAACCAAACACTGACTTCCAAGCCCCATCATTAACATTCAGCCAAACTGGATTAATTCTCATATCTGTTCTGATACGTGTTCACACAAAAGACCACATGTGTTTGTGCATGTATGTGTATATCTGTCTGCATGTGCATGCATGTACATGTGGCATGAGATAAGTACCTGACAAGTGAAGGTCATGTGTGATTTTTGTTTTCCATTTACTATTTTTCAGTATCTCTAAAATTTTAGGACTTGGAGTATGATGCTGTTCATGGATGTGGGGGCCAGCACAGACGATGTACCTGAAGGAGCAGACAGGATCATAGTGTAGGGGAGGCTGATCAGTGTGGGGAGCAGGGGGCGAGAGCAGAACAGAAACCAGCAGTGAGAAAACATCGGCCAGCAGGGCTGAGCACACTCCCACGGAAGGGCGGGCTGGGAGCAGCAGCAGGACTGGAGGGCAAAGTGGCAGCTGAGTTCCAAAGACGCTTGCTGCATTTAGTGTTAGGACAGCAGGGGCCACATGGTGAACAACCTCTAGTACTCAGAGAGCATAAAGAGCAGAGGATGAGGCCAGATATGAGAGGGAACGGGAGACAGAGTGTGAGACCCAGGCAAGATTGGAGATGTTATCAAAGTGGGGAGGGGGCACTGCCAGTAGGTCAGAAGACAGAGAGAGGGTCTACGGCAGCCAGAGAACATGTGGTGCCACCTAGGAGGGACACTAGCTGTCTTGGCCACCTCATGGCTGAATGATGCCACTGGGCAACGGGGACTGATACTTCACCTCCCGCCCCAGGCACCGCCCCAGGCAAAGCCCCAGGCCATCAGTTCTGGCAGGAAAGACCAGCAGTGCCTGAGTGAAAAGTGATGGGCAGGAAAATCACAGATACTGGGGCCCTCTCAGTTATCATCCAAGAAAGCACACCTTTGCAAAACAGTGGGATGAATACTAAACCAGAGCACACGCAGACATTAAAATCCTAGGCACACACAGAAACAATGCGAGTAACCGAGCGCAAATGTCCACTCTCCACACAGACTGCTTGCCCTAACGAAGGAAGACGCTACCTTCTCCCCTGGTGCCAGGCCCCAGGAAACTGCAAACCCAGCACAGCATGGAAGGGGAGCAACCAATTAGTAGCCTGAGGATATCTGCTTAATTCAGACCCCTAAGCCACACAGCACCCCAGACCTCCTGGGCACTTCACACACACCATAAAGAGGTGATTGTGACCAGATGCATGGTTTTAACCAGTGCATCTGTCCCCAAGCAAGATAAGCTCCAGAGGGCCCTGGGCTGTGTCTGTTCCTTTTTCGGATGGAATTGCCACATCGTTCAATAATGGCCAGGTTTCCCTTGTTGCCATATTTGGGGTTATGGAGTCACCAGAAGGGGGTTCCTGGAAATCTTATACTCCAGCTGCTCTTCTGGGCAGTGTTTTACCTGCTGGCGCCCTGAAACCTGAGTCCCCTGCCCAGGAGTCAGCCATCCCCCCACAACCCATGCTGCTCTTCAAGCCTTCATCCAGGAGCTAGCAGGAAAGGGTTGACAGAGGAAAAAGGGAGGTGGAGTTGGGAAGGACGCTTTCGGTACAGACAGCTGAAGGCATAGCCTCCTATGAGGGACACCAGCCTGCACACAGCTGTTTCACCTGCGTCAATGGATGGAAGAATTTCACTATGAGTCCACATGCTGCTTACAGAGGAGGTGGCTGCTCTTGAGGCCCAGAGAATTTGGACAGCAAGAGCCCAAACGTTTTAAAAAAAAAAATGATGATTTACACTGTGGACATCCACGTTCCAGAAGACAAAGAGAGCCCAGGGAGACAGACACCTAGAGGCAGCAAAGGAGTGTCCAGGGCCAAGCCAGCATGGAGGAGCCAGGTGGCGGGTGGCAGAGGACAGGATGGTGGCTAGGGCTCACTGGAAGCTGCACTTTGGGGTGAATGAGGAGGACGAACAGACCCAGAGGTCCAGAACTTGGCCTGAAGGAAGGATCTAGTGCTGTGGCTCAGGAGCAGACTTGGAGACAAAGCAGGAGAAAGTGACTGTGGACCCAACCCACGCTCCATGCACCCCACCAGAACCTCAGAAATGTCATGGAAGCCTCTTCAGCTGACTTAAGCTACATTCCTGGATCTACCAGTTTATACCCAGAACCCAACAGCCGAGGGCAGATCCCCACCCCCTGGGGTCCTTCCCTTTGCTCCCTGTGGTCTCACCCTCCCATGGCATTCTCCTCCCAAGCCACCCAACCTACCCCCCGCCCCACACTCCTGCTTTTCTCTCCATCCCTGTTTCCTGTTCCTGCAGTTTTGCATTCTGCACGCCTCTGATTCCTTGGCCTTCTCCAGTGCCTGACACACACAAACACACACGCACTAGTCACACAAACTCTCCTCCCCATCCCTCTGGTCTGTTCCTCTGGTCTCTGTCAGGTGGGCTTCATGCTACCTTTAGACTCTACATGAAGATCAACATAACAAAAAGGACTCAGCATGAGCACCCACAGCGGGGAAAGATTGTTTTGTTATTTGTTATTCTCAAGTGGATGCCCAGTGTCACCCTGTGTTTTGGAGACAGACAACACCTCTCCTTAGGACTTCTCCTAAAACCAGAACAAACAGTGTGCCATTCTGTAAACACAATTCTTTCCACAAAATGCTTTTTCTAAAAAAGAAAAAAAAAATATGAACATTCTCCTTGTTTGCACAACAAATTGATTAAGGAAATCACATATCTTTCTGCAGATACAAATTCCCTGCAAGAAGTTTTATGGAACAAAGTGGTTTCCTTGTTGAATATATTCCTTGATGAACACATTCATCCATCATTCAAAAAAACGTTTTGTGTTAAATTTTAAACACTGAATTACTCTACAAATATAAAATATGCAAAATAGTAAAACTGTTTACATGCAAAGCATTAAAATCGTTTTCCTTGTCAAAGTGGTTGAGGTGTTATTTTTACACTCTTGAGTGCTACAAATCAAATGGGACCCGTCCCTCATGGCTCAATTTCTGCTGGGGCCTGAAGACCTGCAAGGAGGGAACTGGCCCCTGAGAGAGGCAACAGGCTGTACAACTGCGAGGAGCACAGGACACTTGGGCAGGTGACTGTGACACCCACCTTCCGATTACAGACGAGGACACAGGGCACCCCGAGCTCAGTCATGGGACACCACAATGTCTCTTCCAAGTCTTCAGCTCAAGCCTAGGGTGCACCTCTGGCTGCATCACCTATGCAGAGGGCTGGCAAACTCTGTTCCAAGTTTGTAGGCGACCAGGGCTCTGTGGCTGCTCCTCAGCTCTGCAACTGGGGTACAAAAGCTGCCACAGACACGACAGGAATGATGGGCTCAGCTGTTTTCCAACTTATAAGTGTTCAGATTTGAATTTCATGCAAGTTTCTCATGTCATGAAGTGTTCTTTTGTGTTTTTTTCCCTATCCACTTAAAAATGTAAAAATTTTTCTGGGTCTCTGGGCTGTATAAGGACAGGAGGCAGGGCAGACCTGGTCCAGCAGCCGCAGCTCACCAACCTCTGCTCTCTGCCTCAGGCCCCAGAAGACACAGAAAGAAGGGAGCTTTTGACCTCTGCTCCACCAGCTGTGCGCAGCTCTGGAAGCAGGTGCTGCAGTGTCCCTGCTTATCAGGACCCACACCCATTGCAGGGACACAGACACTGAACATGCACCTAAGAGAAGCCCGTCTACTTAGTTTTTCATCTTAGCGTTACTATATTTTCCAACTGTTCGTAAACCAAATTTTTTGTAAACACAGGTATGGGAACTGAAGTATTGCTATAACTCTTTGTTTACAGGGGGCCATCAATACGAGTAATGCTTAACATCCTATTTAAAGTGGAGGCCATGGGATCACATACTCCAGAGTTTCGAACTGCCCATTAAAAATGAAGACAAAAAGACCAGGTATGGCGGCACATGCCTTATAATCCCAGCACTGGGGAGACTGAAAACAGGAGGCTCACTACAGGCCCAAGCTGCGTGGTGAGACCCTATACCAAATACATAAAAAAAACAAAATAAAATAGTTTTGGGAGGTGGGGAGAGAAAGAGAGAGTACATGAGTGAGCCTAGGGTCAGAGGCTAAGCATTCAGGAGGGCACAGCATCCATTCGTCATAGAGCAAAACCCCGCTGGGACTGCACTCGCTTCGGGGAGGCACAGTTTGGCAAGGGCCTATCCCAGAAGCCAACAAAGTGAAGACCAGGGCTGTGTCCACAGCACAGTACGGGTCATAAAGGTGTTTTTGTTTTTGTTTTGTGGCCAGCTCAGCCCACCCTGGGGGCAGGGCTGGCGTGGCATGTGGTACCAGGAATCAAACTGTGGTCCCTGAGCACTTGCCTAAGCTTCCTAAGCAGGTGCATTACACACTGAGCTATCTCACTGGCCCCAAGAAACGTGTTTTAAGTGCATTGAATGTGTTCCTCTAAACAAAATAAAAGTCAACAACATTTACCAATTCACAGATCTCATCCCCTCCCCAAAAAATACGCAATGAGAGATAGCCCCACCCTTGTCTTTAGCTACCCTCACTTCCTCCGCTCTCCTCTCCCCTGTAGAAGCCATGGGAGAATGGGTAACGGCAAAGTCAAGTTTTGCTATGAGTCCTGGTGGCAGCCTGAGGCTGCTGTGACAGCTGTTACATTTATCCCTTAAAGACCGTACCCTCAATCCCACCCCTCCTCCAGCTGTAGTCAGAGCCAGAAACAGGGAATGGCCTGAGCAGGCACAGGTGAGGCTCTACCAATCACCCACCACCCTAGGAAGCAGCACAGACCTCAGGAATCCTCCACCAAGGCCACAGAAGGACCAGGCAGCCAATCACATGTCCATCTTTACCCATGCGCTCAATAAATGGTACTTTCTTCTCTACGAAGTGTCTGGTTCTAAGGAGTACTTAATTCAACTGAGCACTGTGGATAGATTCAGGAACTTAAAATGAGCAGTAAATCACAGAACTTGGCCCTCTGACATCATCCTAGGGCAGTGCAATCTTCATAGAGAGGGGAAAGGAGCGCATCCATTTGTTTTTCAACTAAAACAGCAGCAGTTGGGGAGCAATCCTTGCAGAAAGAGTGTAACATGCTTAAGAAATCAACACCTGTTTAGCACTCCAGGTCTTCACAAGGGCTCTCTTGTCATAAGCTATCTGTAGACATAGCTGGAGTCCCTGAAACAGAAGCAAGGCTTCTCTTAACAGGTTTACAGTCATATAAAACAAAAACATACCAAAAAACACATGGGGCCAAGTCTTGGGGTTGAATAGTAGACCCTAAGCTACTGTGCAAAAATGTCTTCAGGATATGTTTTTCTATTTGTTGGCTATCTTACGAGATACTTCAGCTTCAACTGTTTTTACTACAAACAGGATTTTTTTTTTTGCACAAGAAATTGTACAAAACTCAAACCAAATTCTTAGCAACCACAGACAAGAGCAACTGCACTCCAACATCTGTCAGACACAGGTTTCCTTGGTTTCTGGAGCTCTGAGTTGTCAGATAAATTAGAAATCTATTCTTTGTTTATGTGGAGGTTTTTTAGGGCTCTTTTGGAAGAAAACATTAAAAGTTGTTTTGTCAATAAACCAAGGAAAAATTATGACTCAGACCATTGAGAGGGACAGGTTCCAGGCGGCACAAAAGCAGAAAGAATCTGAGCCCCTGAGTCTCCACTCACAGGTAACCTTGTACCTGATGGTGACAGAGCAAAGGATGCTGTGATAAAATCCAGGACGCTGGAGCACCACTTCCTGGTGCCTGTGAAGTGTTCAGAGAGGACAGGCACAGCCTGAGCAGGAGAGGGGCTCCCTGTGCAGACGCGACGCGGCCATGCTGTCATCCTGCCAAGGTGAGCAAGCCTGCACACCCCTATGACAGCTACTCAATAAGAACAAGAATGAAACATCACGGTACAGAGCTCGTGAGCACAGTATGCAAAGGAGTGGACACACAAAGGACCTCCCAAGCAGGAGGAACACTGTGAGTGCACTGTGCTCTCACCCTCTTTTGACAACGCTAAGAGCCTGGCGTGAGACCTGTTGTGAGAATAAGACCACATGAGGGGGCAGGGCTGGGGGCAGCAGAAAGAGAGCTGATATTTCCAGTGCGTCCTAACACTCCTAGGTCTCTACCTGAACCTGATGCCACTTGGACGCCTGACTTTATAATTCCTTCCTGGTTTTTGTAATCTAATTTGAACTGGCTGTTTGTCTTAGAGAAGAAAGAATTCTTCTGGGGCCGGCACCACCGGGTATCAAATCCTAGCCCTTGAGCTTGCCAGGCAGACACTTACTCCTCTGAGCTATCTCCCCAGTCCCACCCACCATAGGGTTTTTATACCACCACTGACATCTAGTTTCTCTTATCTGTCATTGCTGCACATTTAGACTGCACCCATCTTTACAAACAATACTGAAAAATAACTTCAGGGCATTTTTTTCTTGCTCAGTTTTCTTAAAATCAACTGGATTACTGAGTCAGAGAGTTCACACAAGTGCCACCACTACAAAAGGTGCACAAGTTTCTATCCCTACCAACAGTGTACAGACATCTGATGAACACAAGACATGATATGACCTTCTTAATGGTTGCCAAACTGATAGGCAAAACTAGACGTTGTTCAACTTTCACTTCACTAGTTCTGTTTCTGTTTTATCATGGTTTCTGAAGATGGAAGACAAGGGTGACCCATCACAGGCTGGCCAGATAGCTCAGCAGACTGAAGTGCCTTCTTAAAAAGACACAGGGACCAGGGTTTGATTCCCGGCATGCCATGCAGGCCCCATTCCCAGGGTGCACTGAAAGGGTGATTGAGACTGGGTGTGGTAGTGCACCCCTGTAATTCCAGTGC
>PVKN010032984.1:0-12147 GCA_004027915.1 Capromys pilorides
CTTATCTCAAGCCCTCTGCTCCCTCCCTTACTCAAGCTACTACATTCCAGGCAGCATCTCTTGTTTTGTTCCTGCAACAAGCTCGGAATCCCAGCTTGCCTCAGGCCCTTTGCACTTGCTACCAGTTTTTCAAAATTCTTTAGCACACAGGACCCTTCCTCTTATCAAGGCCTCATCTCTAATTCATTTCACCCTGTTTTTTCTTTATAGCGTGTACTACTCCCTGATATATTTTCCAGTTTCCTACATTAGATTGTAAAATTTGCAGGCAAGAGTACATTTATTTTGTTGTTGCTGTAACCTTACCACATCTAGCACTCTCATGTGTAATAAAAAGGTTAATATTTTTGAAATAAAGGAAGACTATTTTTACATGTTTTTTTTTTATTAACGTGTATTTTTGTGGTGCTGGGAACGGAACTTGTAGGCTCTTACTAGACCTGTAAGGGTATATGAATTTACACCAGCGTATTTCCAGAATTTACAAGCCTAATTCTGAAAGAGCTGTTGCATTACAAAGTCTTCCAAATACTTTTATTCAAATAAAGACAACTGGGCCGGCAAGATAGCTCAGCGGTCTAAAGAGCCTGTTTAGGCAACCACAGGCACCGCGGTTGGATCCCACGATACTCGCTGCGCAGCCCCACTCCCAGGACAGGCCAAGCTGGCCATAAATAAATAAATAAACAGTTTTTAAAAAATCTTCAAGTAAAAAGCCAACTTTTTTCCCTTTCATTTATTGGTACCAGAGACTGAACATCTTTTGTACTTAGCTCAGTACGTGGTCTTGCTAATCCATCAAGACTGGGCTGGAACTCGCGACCCTCTTACTCTCAGGGCGCTGGCCTAATAAGTGTGCGCCACAGTGCCGGGTTCTAAGGTAACCCTATTACTGTCATTGTTAGCCACAGTCCTTCAGCCCTGCCGTGCAGGTGACTCTCAGAAAGACACAACACAAATCAGAACGTGCATCTCTAGGCTCTCTTCCCCACTTCCGGACTCAGGTTTGGGGTGTGGCCCTGGCATCTGCTCTTTGAAAAAGCTGCTTTGATTTCACCTAACCAGTTAGAAGCATCAGTAAAGGAGTTTCTTCTTCACCAAGTCTTTTCAGCTTTTCAGAGCTGCAGCTGAAGGAAAAACGCCCTGCTTCACCACTCCCTAGAGCCACAGGGCCTCCGGGGCACGCTGCGAGTCCCGGCCTTTCACCCGGCGGCACGTGAAGGCCGGCGGAGACGCGAACGGCGCAGAGGACGGCGCCTCCAGGCAGACGGCCCGGGAAGTCTCGGTCGGCGTCCGAATCGCCCGCCTCTTCTTCCTTGCACCGCCGCTGCATCTGCACTCAAAACCACTGCACGCGAAGACTACCCGGAACGTTTCCGACTTCAACGTGCAGTCGGAATTAACGCACGGCGCCCCAAAGCCCAGCAACTGCGCGAGACACACACTCCCTGGCGACGCAGACCGCCCGCTCCGGGCCCGCGCCCGGAGCTCCCGCCTTCCCCGCGGACGTCCGTGCGTACGTGCGCGCGCCGCCCCCTCCCGCCTTCACCCGCGCGACGCGAGGGCGGGGGCGCCGCGTGCGCGCGCGCTCTCGTGGGTTCGCTCTCCTGCTCGCTCTCGGCGGCCGCTCTCGCTGCGGCTGCGGCTGGGGCTGGGGGCGGCGGCGGCGGCGACGCGGGCGGCTGGCGGCGCGGGGCGGTCCGGTGGGTTCAAAAGGAAAACATGGCGGAAAACAAAGGCGGTGGCGAGGCTGAGAGCGGCGGAGGGGGCAGCGGCAGCGCGCCGGTAACTGCCGGGGCCGCGGGGCCCGCGGCGCAGGAGGCGGAGCCGCCTCTCGCGGCGGTGCTGGTGGAGGAGGAGGAGGAGGAAGGCAGCAGGGCTGGCGCGGAGGGCGGCGCGGTTGGGCCCGAAGACGGGGGGGTGGCCGGGGCCTCTTCGGGCTCCGCGCCGGCCACCTCGGCTCCAGCGGCCTCGGTAGGGCCCGGGGCTCCCGGGGGGCTGGTCTCGACGCCCGCACCAGCCCCGGCGTCAGCTCCCGCTCCAGGTCCCTCGTCGGGGCCGCCCCTGGGGCCGCCAGCCTCGCTCCTGGACACCTGCGCCGTGTGTCAGCAGAGCTTGCAGAGCCGGCGCGAGGCGGAGCCCAAGCTGCTGCCCTGCCTTCACTCCTTCTGCCTGCGCTGCCTCCCGGAGCCCGAGCGCCAGCTCAGCCTGCCCATCCCGGGGAGCAGCAACGGCGACGTCCACCAAGGTGAGCCTCAGGCCTGCCAGACGTTTGGGCCGCGGGTGTGGGGGTTGCCTACCCCGGGAGGACCCGAAGACCAAGGTGTTGGGGTCCAGCACTGCTTGCACCGGCGCGGTCTCCAGGGCTCCGCAAGGCGCCAGACGCGGCCTCTGGGGCAGTTGGGGAGAAAGTGGACCGCGGGTGGAACTGCAGGCTGGAGGGAGGGGTACCGGCCGCGAGGGCTGGGGGAGGGGACGCTGGCTGCGTGGAGCTCTTGGGTGCGGGTACGGCCTAGCGCTGGTTTTGGAGCCGGGGAACCCCGACCTGGAGAGGAGGAGGGGTCTGGGTGACCGGTTTCAAGAAGTATGGGGTGGAGGGCCTGGACCAGGCGAGGGCTGGTTGAGAGAGTGAGAGATACGAGCTCTGGAGGCCGGAGAATTGGCCCGCTCTCCGCTGTGAGAGAGACTACGGATTAAATGGAGGTAGATAACAGACATTGGAGAGCTTGAGACCAAGAGAAGGCGCCTGTTACAAAATAATTTTAAGATGACATTTGGGAAGGAGTAACTAGGGAAGTGATAATGGCTGTGAAGGGCCTGGCTGCTTAGGGAAAATTTAAGATTTGAGAATGAAGGAGAAATGAATTTCGACGGAGAATGAAAGTTAGGGAGACCTGGGCATGTATTTGTTTGGTTTGTTGGACGTTAATGAGCCTGTAGTGCAATACAATATTGTACCGATAATGAGGATCTTATTCACGGTCTAATAGGTATCTAACATGCAATAGTTGGGTGCGTACTCCATATCATGATAGTGGTTTAATGGAGGGGAAGATCAAGGAAACTTCACAATGAGGAAAATCCTGGAACAGCTTGTTGAAGAGTGAGTACTTAACTAGTTTGGAGGGCATTCAGGATACATGGTAAACCATGTTGGCTGCACACACCTGTAGTTCCCACATTCAGGAGGCTGAGGCAAGAGGATATTGCAAGTCCGAGACCATCTTGGTATAAAAACTGAGCTCAAGGCTAGCCTGAATTGAGACCTTGTCTTTTTTAAAAAAAGACACACACACACACACACACACACACACACACACAAATCTATAGGACATCTATATCTCTGCAACTAGAGGATATGTAAAGTGATTGGTGGAAGTTACATTGGCTTGATAGATTGAAAAAATAATAAATTAGGATGTTCCGAAACCCTCGTGTCTAGGTGTATTTTGGATTTCAGAATATACAGAGTCTTGAATTTCTACTTTTTCTAGTAAGGTCTCATATATAGTACTCTAGTGGGATCTGGGTTTACATGGCATCAAACACATTAATTGTGCTCTGAAACGTATGACTGCCACAAAGGGAAAATAGATGATTAATAGCCTCCTGCAACTCTGGTGGGTTTTGTTGCAAACTTAACTAAGATTTCAAAGCTTTTGAGTTTTGGAACTACAGGGAGAGGATTGTGCATCTGTACTAAAGGTTTGGGATTTATTTTGTAGAGTATAACTTGTGAAAAAAGAACTGAACTCTCTAAAACAGTGTTTTGGCCTTCAGGAAAAACTTTTGTATAAGAAAGGTAAAAGGATCAGATTTGTGATCCAGAATCAGCATTTGAAACATTTGAGGAATGAAGGAGAATCTTAGCAGTAATTGAAGTGAGAAATTATCATTTGGAATGGGTTGTAAAGGATTCATAGCAGGTGTTAAAGAGGAAGTGCTTCAGTGTGGGGAATGACAAGGGCTTCGAGTTTGGTTGTCTCTGCTCCTTCTCACTTCTAGCTTGGACAAATTGGTTATTTTTAGCCTCAATTTTCATATTTGTGAAGTATGGACAAAAGTACTTCACAGAGTTATTGAGAGAATGAAATGAGAAAATGGGTAGTGACTATTAATGATAGGTTTTTTTTTAAAGTTTATTTTATTTTCTTCAACCACATTACATATTTGTTTGTGTTATGGCCGGCTCAGCCTTCCCTGGGGGGTGGGGAGCGGCGCAGCACATGAGGCCTGGGATCCTGCCGCGGTCCCTGCGCGGTGGCCTGAACTTCCCGACACACGCGCTTTAGACTGCTAAGCCATCTCACCAGCCCTATTAATGATAGTTACTAATGAAATGGCAGTTTATTATTAGTATCTGATGGTAAGTGGCAGTAGGAATAGAGTAGAGGGTGATGTTGAAATTGGTGTGAGAGAGATACATATGTTAGATGCATTTCAGGCTTCTTGTTTAATGAATGATAGCTCTGTTAATGAAGATGAACTCTTGCACAAGCCTAGGGATGTAGCTCAGTAGAGTACTTACTTGCTAGCATGTCTGAGGCCCTGAGTGTGATTGTCCAATGCAAAAATAATAGCAGCAGAAATTAGGTATAGAAGTACAAAAGCAAGTGTGTGTGTGTGTTAGAGGGTACAATGGTTTTAATTCTGGCTGTTTTGCTTTTGATGCATTATTGTAATATGCAGGTAGGATGTTAAGAACAAGTTTTCATGTGGGAGTGGTGGAACATGCTGGTAATCCCAGTATCCTAAGAAATTTAGGAAGGAGGCTTGCAAATTCCAGCCCAGCCTGGGCAGTTTAATGAGACTCTGTCTCAAAAGTTAAAATAAACAAACAAATAAATGGGGGTGTGGGACAGGCGTATAGCTCAGTGCCAAGTCTCTGGGTTCAGTACCCAGTATGGGGGGAAAAGTTTTGATTGATGGAGAAGATATTTAATGATGATGAATGTATTCAGTATAACTACTTGTGGCCCCTTGTGCATAGTAAGACACATGACATGAGATTCAGTGTTTTGAAAACCTGGGTTAAGAGATTTGGAGGGAACTGAGGATGCAGACAGCATCTGATGTGACTAAGAGATTGAGGCTATAAAATTGCCTTTCTACATTTTATAGAGTGGGGCGTGGTGACACACACCTGTAATCCCAGCACTTGGGAGGCTGAGGCAGGAGGATCAGTGAGAGTTCAAGGCCAGCCTGGGCTGTAAAATTGAGCTCAAGGCTAGCCTGAATGGCACAGCGAGACCCTGTCTCAAAAAGACACACACACACACACACACACACACACACACACGAGGTTTCAAAAAAAATTTGTGTAGCAGAGAAAAATCTGTAAATTCCTTTTCAATTCTCTCTTTTTTGAAGTAGAATCAATAAGTGAAATAGAGTAAATACGCTAATATTGCTTTCTAAACACTAAAGCAAATCTGATTGTGGAATCCCAGGGTCCTTGCACTGGCCACATCTCCAGACTTTTACTTTTTATTTTGACACAGGGTCTTGTCAAGCCACTAAGATGGCTCAAATTTCCCATCCTCCTGCCTTAGTCTTCCTAGAGTGCTCAGATTTATATATACACAGCTATGCTTAACTTTCCTCAGTTTTTATAATGTAACTAATAATTTTTCATTTATATCTTAATCAAATTAAGTGATAACAATGAAAATGTTTTACAGTTGAAATGCTCTAAAAATGCAGGTTATTATTGAACAATTGTGATTTTTATCTTCTTTCATCTGGCAAGCCATAGCTGGTCATTTAATTCATCATATTCAGTTGATTCTGAAGAAAAGATTAGTACCCTTTCTCTCCTAACTGGCCTTTAAAAATTTTCTCTGCTTTTATAAACTTAACCCACACACTCTTTCTATCTCTCTCTCCCTGTCTCCTCAATCTGTCCCTCTGTCTTCTTTATTGAGACAGGCTCTCCTTATATAGGTCTAGGTAGCTTTGAATGAACCCACTCTGTAGCCCAGGATCACCTCAAACATTCAGCGATCCTCCTGCTTTATTTTAGCTTCCCAGGTGATGGGATTATGGGCATGCACCACCATGCCCAGCTATTATTTTTTCTAGATTTATGGTTCAGAAAGTGTAGTTCTTAGATTAGTGTTGACACAATTATCTGGTACCTTATTAGGAATGCAAATACTTGGCTCCATTCCAGCCTTTCTGATCAGCAGCTGTTTTAACAAGACCTGTCGGTGGTCTGATGTACTCTAAAAGTTTGAGAACCATGGTTGAATAAAGGGATCCTTCATATGTTTCCTCAGAAAGATTTTTTAGATTACTGATTTGAAAGTACTCCTCCAGGTCACTCTTACAGCATAGCTGAAATCTAAAATACTTACTTTTTGAGTTTTATTGGGACAAGCAGAGTCTCACTGAGTAGGCTGGCTTTGAAGCATGTTTTTTGAGATGGTCTTGTTTTGTAGGCTGGCCTTAACTGTGATCCTTTTGCTTCAGCCTCCAGAGTGCTAGGATTGCAGCCAACATGCCTGGCTTTCAAAATGTTTATCTTTGTTTTACTTAGTTGTCTATTTTCCACTAGACTGTTGGAGAATGTATATTCAGTAAATAGTTGAGGAGCTGCTTCTCTTTTGTTTGTTTTTTGAGACAGGGTCTCACTCTGCTCGCCTTGAACTGAATAAGCACTTCTGGTCCAGGTGATACCTACTATACTTTAAGGAAGTTGAATTTAAATAGTTTAAGGAGAATGTCTAAACCGTTTACTCCTGGTATATTTGAGAAATAAGAAATAAGTATGTATTTGTTGACTCTCAACAGTGAAATTTTTGAAGTGCTGTTGTGATTTAAAAAAATCAGAGGTCAATCAGAATAGCTTAAAGTAAATACAAATTTATATTAATAAAACATACAATAAAAACAATATGTCTGAACAAACTTTCAAAGAACTCCTAAAGAGTTAATTGTAATAAGATATATTTGAAAGCACCATGAAGTATGGTGCTTTCCATATAGTTAGTGGAGAGTGACGGAAGAATCAACATAGAAGTGATTCTGCTTACACTGATAGAATATATGTTTGTTTTCCTGTTGTTACAGTAGGTCTTTGTGATGGTGTGGTTCCCTGTTCACTTGTTAGCATACCAGAGTGCTTCACTTTTTTTTGTTTTTTTTTTGCCTAGTTCTTTGGGCAGAAACATTGTTTTTCCTCTGCTATAAATAATCTCTTACGAGTCCTATTCCAGTCTCAGTCTTCGAGGAACAGTTCTCCATGGTATTTTTCATTTGTTATTTTCTTTGTAAATTATCAAACTATGCCACACATTTAGGATTGAGTAAAACACAACCATTGGCTAATGCTTTGTATTTCAAGTGACATCGTAGTTACTGCATAACTCATCAACAGTATCTATTCCACTTTTGGTTGTGCTGCAGATAGTTGCCATCTCAGGCTTTTTTGTCAGGGTTTCACTATCAGTATTTCCATCAAGGTGTAATGTTTACATTAGTAGTACCAGTTTGTTTTTAGTCACCATAAAAGGTGAAATTGAAAGATAGTACTCTATACAATGCTGTGTTTCAAAATTGCAGCATTTCATCTAGAATTTCTGCTTTGCTCCTGTGTATAGTTCCTGCACTGGTCAACTTGTGCTTTATTAGCAAAGCAAATGTCAATTGGAAATTTGTAAACCAGCTATCAAATATTATAGTTTGATTAGTTTGGGAGACAGGAGCAATAAGTCTGTTAAAAACATCATTTGGTTTGTTACTGTAAAAATAAGACTTGATGACTGAGTTCCAGGAAATAAAACATAATAAATAAAGCATAAATCTTTGCATCTATAGGGGCACAAATTTTTATGCCATATTTATTCATCACTTTTCCATAAGTTTTTTACATTCTTGGGATCACAATGAGAAAGTCCTGCTAAGTGCAGCAGACCTGTAAATACTTTCACTTCAGCTAGTGAGTTGTCATAATAAATACATTTTTATTTTTATTCTATTTTTTTTTATGGCTGGCTCAGCCTGCCCTGGGGGTGGGGCATGTGGTGCCAGGGATTGAACTGTGGTCCTTGCGGTTGACTAAGCTTTCCTAAGCAGGAGCTTTACACCGTGGAACCATCTTGCCAGCCCCATAAATACATTTTTAAAATATGGCTGTTGGTGCATTACAGAACCTTTTATTTCCATTTTAGTCTTTGTTTATTTCACAGCATTTTGTAGCATTTTGTCTATTACTGTTTCCATTGTTGAATGACAGTGCTGGCATTCTGTCCAATATGTTTCACCCCTAGCAAGCTCTTCATTATATTTTTGGACTTAGCTCTAACATTGGGTTGTTCCATTTGGCACATGACATTTATTTATGTATGTATGTATGTATTATGGCTGGCTCAGCCTGCCCTTGGGCTGGGGCTGGCACAGCATGTGGTGCCGGAGATTGAATTGTGGTCCTTCCAGTTCGTAAGTTTTCCTAAGCAGGTGCTTTAGACCGCTGAACCATCTCACCGGCCCTGGCACATGACCATTTTGTACCACTTCAACTCATCAAATATTTACTCACGTTGCTTTTTTTTTTTTGTCTCTCTCTCTCCATTATCTAAATCAAAGAGTTCTGCAAACTCGGTATTCGTTGATTCTTGCTCCACAGTACTGTCTCAGGAAATTTGACTGTCATGGCCAGTGCCAGAATCGTTGTCATAGTCGTCATCAGTGTCCACCCATGTACTCTTCTGTTAAAAAAGCATGTATTTTACTATGATGGGATTGTCTGCATCCATGCATGAGTAATCTTATGGTTCCCTTTTGACCTCCTCCAAAACTTGCAAGTCTGGTTTTTCATGTGCTGTTGTACTGATTTGCTACTTATACCAGAAAAAAGAAACTTATTTTTTAACAAAAAAGAGTGGTGTGGATGTATTGGACCCGCTGTGATGCTTGGGTAGACATATGGAAAACCAGTAAGATGAAACATAACATGTTTAAAAGTTCTGTTTTGTTACTTTTGCACAGGTATACACACCTTGCTGTTCATTATACCAAGTGGGTAAACACAGATTGCTTCCTGTATCCTTAAAGGTACTAAGATGCACAAGTGGCTACTATTATAACAGAGTACAAATTTACAGTAAAAAAGTAAGGGATGAACATACTACAAAGTGTTTATGCTCCTAGAGGCACATCTTAGTGGAAGAGCACTTACTTAGCATGCCCTGGGTTCAGTCCCCAGGCGCGCGCGCATACACACACACTCCAAAGCCAAAACATTTTCAGAAATATATTTGTACATAGAGTCAGACTACTTAAAATCATTTCTGAATTTTACCATTTACTGCTTGAGTGACCATGGATAAATTGTCTATAATCTCCCAAGTTAGGAGTAATAATTATACCTGGTTCATAATATTGTGGAGATTGAGGTGATATTACCTCAATAATGAGTGTTAAGTCCCCAATAAATTGCAGTACTGTAGCATCTTCTGATTGCTGATCATTGCCCTTGCACTACCTCCATTTCATAGTGGAAGAAGCAGGATAAATTAATTTTTCTAGTGTTCTCTAACTTTTCCTCCTAATAAAGTAGTTGGCGTTACAAACATAGCTACCAGAAGGTTGTGTATTAGATAACTAATGCTGTAAATCTGAAATCTTTTTTTTTGTGTGTGTGTGTCTTTTTTTGAGACAACATCTAGCTGTGCAGTTCAGTCTGGCCTTGAGCTCACTTTTGTGGCCAGGCTGGTTTCGAACTCACACTGATCCTCCTGCCTCAGCCTCCCAAGTGCTGGGATTACAGGCATGCACCACAACTCCTGGCTCTGAAATCTTAATATCTAGTATGTACATAAGGATTCTAGTTAGGGACTTTTTTGAAAAAAAAAAAATGTATTTAGTACAGGGTCTACATGGCCTCACTACACAAATCAGACACGTAGTGATCTTCCTGTTTTCAGCCTCCCAAGCACTAGGATTATTGGCACACTCCGTGAGACTTAATTGCCATCTCAGAGTGGCCCAGCAGTGGGGCTGGCACACCTGCAGAGAATTGAACCCCAGTCTCTTAAGCAGGCACTTTAACCCACTGAGCTATCTGGCTGGCCTGGGAAATCTTAATTGCTTTTTTTTTCGCTCATATATACTCTTCTCCATGGATCCTAAATGAGAGAATTTAAAAAGCAGCAATAATTCTGTTTTGTTTTTTATAATGGCATCTTGAATGTTGCCCAGACTGATTTTATTACATCCTGTTCAAGCAGTCACTCTGCCTCAGCTCTTAAAGTAACTGGGACTGTAGTCCTAGGTACCTCAGAGTCCAGCTAAGCAATGATTTTTTTTTATGACACTGGAGATTGAATTCAGGGTCTATCACTAAGCCACATTCCCAGCCCTCACAAACCCTCCCCTCCCCCATTACATTACTGAACTGCTTACCTGGGTCTGAGTTTGCAGTCCTGTAAGGTCAGCCTTCCAGAGTGCTGAAATTGTAGCTAGGAACCACCACACCCTCGAGCCATGATTCTTGAAGTGTGGGTCTAGAGAATGTGGATGTGGTGGCCTCTTGTTTTAATTTGCAGGGTTACAATAGTTTTTAATAATGATACTAGTCAGTATTCACCTTATTTACTGTACTGAAACTTGTATTAATGATGAAAAAGCAGTAACGGATAAAACTGCTAGCATGCGTTAAGATAGCCTTTTTTTTTCCATTTAAATAATTTTTACTTGAAGGAATGACTGACTACCAGACTGTCATTTTTAGTCTTGGGGATTTGGCAGCCATTTTCTCAAAAATGAATGTATTTAGCATGTTACTTCCAGGAAATAACATTGTATGTTGGCGCTTTTAAAAATTGAGCTTTTATTTATTTTTTTAATATTTTGTATTGAAACTTTATTTATTTATAATGTTATGGCTGGCTCAACTTGCCCTGGGAGAGGGGCTGGCACAGCATGTAGTGCCAGAGATTGAACCACGGTCCCTGTGGTTGCCTAAGCTTGCTTAAGCAGGCGCTTTAGATCGCTGAGCTATCTTGCTGGCCCCCCAAAATTGAGCTTTTAAATAAAAATTAGAATCTTAGATTTGTATCTGTTGCAGCTATGTGCTAGACACTTTTTCAATAAATTCTGATGCGACTGATGGTAATGGTAATGAATGTGTTTTTGTTTCAGAGGCGTTTCTTTGGACAGTGTGTAATGACATACATATCAGCATTTGGGAGGTCTACGTAACTTACTGAACCTACAAAACCGGTTTGCAGTGTTATGAAATCACACATGGAAAAAGGTTCAGAGTGCAAGATAGACCAATAATTAGATTTTAATGTAACAGAATAGTAAAACTTCAAGATTCCACATTTCAGCTGGTACTGAAGAAATATACTTTTTGCTCCCCAAAATGTGTAAAGCCAGATGGTTGGATGAGGGGAATCACAGGGAAAATGTGAGCACATACATATCTGCTTGAATGAATCCTGTTAATCTGTATAACCAGTATGTACTAATAAAAATGTGGAAAAATACACTTTTAGGCTTTTGTGTAATAGCACAGAATAAATGTTACTTGGTGACATAGCTATATGTTTGAAAAGGCTATTGACATACTCTTAAGTTTTAATCTGACCGTGTTTGAGGCCAGATTTTTTAAAGAGTATTCTTAAAAGGAAAACAAAATCAAAACAAACAAATGATCTGAGCTTGGTGTATACCTGTAGTCTCAGCTGTTTTAGAAACAGAGGCAGGAGACTCTGAACCCACAAGTTTGAGGCCAGCTTGGACAGTTTAAGTGAGATCCCCTGTTTTCAGCACCATGAAAGCAAAACAACCAGGTGTGATGATGGTGTACATCTGTGAGTCCAGCACTTTGGAGGCTGAGACAGAAGGATCGTGAGTTCAAGGCTAGCCTGGGCTCCTTAGTGCATTCAGTCTAAAGTGCATGGTGAGACCTTGTCTCAAAACAACAGCTTGGGGGAGACACCCACTTGGGACCTCCCCTCCTGTCTCTCGGACAGAAGCTTTCTTTCCCTCAATGAATATCTTCTGCTCATTAAAAAACAAAAAACTGGGCCAGGGAGATAGCTCAGCAGCATAAGCACCTGCTGGCAAGTGTGGTTCTGGGGACTAAACCCAGGGTCTTCACTCTGAGCTGTGTTCTTAACCCTTTTTTAAGTTAGGGTA
>PVKN010032985.1:0-12102 GCA_004027915.1 Capromys pilorides
TATATGTAAAGCAAGATCTCACTTGCATTATTTTATGTCCACAATCAGGTATACAGTAAGAAAGAGATACATCACACACTGCAGGCTATTTTGTCAAAAGTATTGGAATAATATAGGCATTAAAATAATTTCTTTGTGGTGCCAGAGATGGAACCTATGGCCTCACACATGGGAGGCAAGCACTTCACTGAACTATACTACCCAAGCCCTCACAATATCTGTGTTTGCAGGCTCATGGAGTCCAGCTCCATGTCATCATTCCCGTAAATCTGCCACCAGAGTCTGCTGACACTGGGGCCTCACTGATGGGCACACAGCACCGAGGCTTGGAGATGCGATTTTACGTGGTTTATTGCTGACTATCTGACTAAAACACAAGGCTGATTTCAAAGATGTGCTCTTCACCTCATTACGCTCTATGATATATACACAGGCTTGCTGTCTCCCAGAACGAACAGCATCCTTCCCCATGGATCGTTGCACACTCTAAGCCCATTGAAGGTCATGAAGGTTCCAGGAGTCCTTATGTATGAAACACTGTGTGGCAATCTGACTTTGAGATTCCACCCTCTGGGCTCAGGCTGGGGAATGTCTGGTGAGACTGTGAGAGTGTTGTGCTTTTTAGAAATTGTCTTGCCAGGCTGCCTTCCATCTCCCATTCAGCTGTGAGGGACCCAGAACTTGAGGGCTGTTTCTCACTGCATTATTTCTCATTTTTAGAACTCTGCAAAGTACTGCCTTTGTCTATCTAAAATGAGCCATGCTAAGATTAAAAGAATATTCCCAAGACCACTGTGCATAATGGATCAGCATAAAATCATACTTCAGATCTGCCCGTCCATTATGGAAACCATTTAACCATGAGATAAATTAAGTTTCCAACAATTAAAATCAATAAATCAAAACTCAAGTCTCTCGACTGCGCTAGCACACTTCAAGCGCTCAGCAGGGCCTGTGGTTGGTGGCGACTGCACTAACCAGTGATGAGATGGAATGTTTCCATCACTGAAGCATCTTCTATAGGACAGTGGTGCATTAAATAATTATTCCTGTAATGTTGTCCTCTATAAATTACAGTGAAGACAGAGCAGAACTGAATAATGACACAAACCTGCAGGTAGCTATCTAGCGCTTGAAACCATTCCCCTGCCAGCAGGCTCTTGCATGTCGCTTTATGTTTAGCCTGCCCTTGCCACTCTTGGGTTCTAAGAAGAACTACCCAACACAGAAACAGCTCACTGGATATAAAACATAGAGAAACAAGCTCTGCTATTAGCTTCTTCTACCATCGAAGTCTTTCTTTATCGAGAATTCTACTCAGCTGCAGTCTGTGCCACATGGTGACGCTCCAGTGACAGCAGGCCACATGCACTTGCCCCACAGGATGACCCTGCTTTCTGTTGTCATTGCCATCCTCCTTTGTTCAGATGCACTCCACGATGTTTGCACAATGACACATTTCTGAGTGTGTATCCCTGTTGTGTGACTATTAGCGAGTTGCGGTGTGGGCACTAAGGACGCACAGCCAAGAGACTCAGAGAGCACAGTCTAAGGGACATAGAAAAGTGACGACCACAAAGAGATTTCCTAAGAGTCACGATAAAGGTACTTAGGAAGCAGGGAGCATGGCTTGGAGGAAGACTCTCTAAGGGATGGAGGTGTAGGTGGACCTCCTCAGACTTGGCACTGCGGGCATTTGGGGCTGGATCGAACTGTCATGTGGCCCGAAGACATTCAGCAGCGACCTTGCTCTTAACTTACTCCATGTGTGCGCCTCCTCCCTCAGATGTGACACGCAGAAATGACTCCAGCCATCGCCAAATGTCCTGGGGCAAAACTGCCTCCTTTGGAGAAGTACAGTGCGGTGGGCTTTGGGACACATTTACTTACTCAACAAAATCCTTGGGGCAACTACTGAAAACTAACTGAGAGGATAACTAGAGGAAAGCAAGGGTCCTTGTGTAAAGACGCTCAGTGCACACTGGGGGTGGCAGTGCATGCCTGTGGGCCCAGCTATTTGGGGGGCCGATGTGGTAGGATGACTTACACCCAGAAGTTCAAGACCAGCCCAGACAAGAAGACACTCTTGTCTTAAAAGCAGAAACTTAATGGAATCATCTAAGGGGAGAGAGTGGGCAGGTGGGGCACAGACCAGGTGCCTCACAGCGATGAGCCCTAGGAACTTTCCAGGGTGCTCAGTGTGCTGTGGGAAGAGGAGCTTGAGGAGGCGAAGGGCAGGAGACAGGGTTTCCTCAAGCTTGCAGAAAGAGTACCCTGAGTTCTGAGGGCAGGAGAGGCCAACCATGACCCAGCAGCTCTGGGAGGAGAAACCAAGCTCCATGCTCCATGTTCCAAGCCCTTTTCAGGTCATTAGAGAACTCAGGTGATAAAAGGACAAGGTGAAAATAAGTCTCTATAAAGGTGGAGTTTGAGAGAGCTCTAGGCATTCTTTTCTTAATCACTATTGCCTAGGCCTACTGTTGTAAATACCCCAGGGTCTGTAATTAGAATGCACTAAAGCAATATCATCCAAGTAACCAAACAGTATTGTGTGCACATCACTACATATTGAATAAAATGTTTAAGTTAGTTTAGCAGTATTTGTCTTAGTCACATTCTCACCCATGAAACAAAATATCCAACACCCACCACTTTAAGGAGGACAGGTTTATTTTGGCTCAAGTTTCAGCCCATAGTCAGCTGGGTGGTAGCACAGCAAGGCAGAGGGGAGCTTTTCAGGTGCTACAAAGACAAAGAGGGGAGAAGGGCGGAGCTGGGAGGGAAGAGAAACCACTCCCCTGCCATGCCTCTCCCACTGGACCCCGCCCCCCACAGCAAGCCACTCTATTACCCCATCCTCCAGTCACCTCTAGACACACATTAGACTCCTGGGGAACATCCAGACATAAACCATAAGTGTGCTTTAAAACATCACATTTAAAATAGTCATGAAGATAATCTAGCAGAGAAAAAATACAAACAACACTTTCTACTCCTTTTATAACTTGTCTATAACAGTTAGTAAAATTTGAAAAACTTCCACAAACCAAAAAACTCAAAAATAAAAAACTTAAAAAAGTTGTAATTTTCAAATTTAAATCTTTTTCTGTTATAGAGAAAATATTTGTGCTTTATCTAATACATGTTAAAAGAATTTTTAAAAGACTTAACCTGAACAATACATGTAGCTTATGTTAATTTTGAAAAATATCGTGTTTAAAACACACACACACACACACACACACACACACGCACGCGCACACACACACATTTAGCCAGGTGTGGTAGTGCCACCTATGATCCCTGTACTCTGGAAGGCTGAGGCAGGACTGACTGAGGAACTCAGGCCCTGAGTGCAATCCTCACTTTAAAAAACTTAAGAAAGGAGACAGAGATAGAGACAGAGATAGAGGCAGAGAGACAGAGAGAGAGAGAGACAGAAAGACACAGAGTCAGAGAGAGAGACAGACAGATTCACACACACACACACACACACACACACACACACACACACACTGAAAAATGCATGCACTTCTTGTACTATGTTGTTTGCAACAGCATTTCGCTTCAGGGGTGCTAACCCTTTCAAGTTTACAGGTATGACTAAAATGCTGAAAGTACCTAAAACACAGCATGTACAGATTCAAAATGTAATTATAATGTATTTAGAATACAATGAAGAAAAACATGTTCTACTTTGAAAACAAAGTAAAACCATATACTGGTATTAAAATAAAAGTCTAAAAAAAAATGAACTTTTGGCCTCTCAAATATGAATGGAAAACTTTTTAAGTCATGCACAATGTACCTGTGTTCCTGAACAAATTATTTTTTAATAACCGAGTAAGGGTATATTTGTGGATTGATAATGTTTGGCTCTTACAATTTATCAAAATCACTCATCAAATATAATTTTATAGAATCAACCTGAGACTGACTACTATATGATCTATATGTACACACAACATAAAATTTACCATAAATACTAACTAAACACTTCTCTGTGGTCCCAAGCTTGCAACTTTAATGCTTATTTATAGATGAGAAATAAAGAGAAACTCAATGAGAAATGTTTGACGTCTGCTGGAAGGAGGTGCTTCTCAGTCCCACCACTGTTTTGAAAGGAGGAACGAGTTGAACTGTTGCTACAGAATTTTCATGAATCTAAGCAACAAATAGCTGGTGAGAGCCTAGCACGACTTGAGAGACACACCCTGGGGGACATGGTGGGGTTCTGCCCAGCTTAGCACAGCCCGAGTGGTAGCCAAGCAGACTTCAGGCAGCCTTGCTCTGGCCCACGGCACCCTAAGGCCACAGGAATGTAGGTGGGGTCTGGGCCCAGGGGGCCGGACTGCAGGCACTCTGAGCTTTTGGGCCAAGCAGCACTAGAGGCCCGAGTAGCCCCGTTAGGCCGGCCACTGCTGCATTACACAAGCTTGGTTAGCAGCCCTCCCTGCGTGCTGCCTTCTTTCTTTAAGTGATGACATGTGTTACACTTCGTCTACACTTAAAGGGCTGGGAAAGTTTGCTACATCATACAATGGAAGGAGAGCGACAGACAGGACTATATACTTCAAAAAAGCACTTAAGTAAGAAATATACTAATTCATATTTTCACTTTACTAGAAAAGCTCTTGACTTCAAAGTGTCCTGGGATGAGTCCTTTTATACAATGAATTTCTATTTACCCAGAAATCTAATTTCAAAAAATGCCTTTATTGACCCAGTTGTGGTGGCACACGCTTGCAATCCGAGTACTTGGGAGGATGAGGCAGAAGCGTTGCCACAAGTTCCAGGCCAGCCTAGGATATATATATATATATATATATATATATACACATATACATATATATGGTACGTTCCAGGCCCGCCTGAACTTTGTAGTGAAACCCTGCCTCAGAAAACCAAAAAAAGGAAAAAAAAATCATTTTTATAAATGAACTGGTTTGGATTCTTTGCTTCCCGCAGGGCACATTTTTAAGTTCAATTGGACCTTTCTCATCTTTGACCCATATTGGTGGGATGATCGCCTGCAGGTCCAAGCAGTCTAGCAGAGTGGCCATTTAGCATGCACAATGTCCTGAGTTCAATCCCCAGCCCCAAAAAAATAAGAACATTGGAAAAATTTTAAAAGCTTGTGTCTATATTGGCCATGGTAAAAATATGCTTTGTCTCTTGTCATTATGCCCTTAACAATACAATACAACATAGTCTAACAACAATTGACAGAGTGTTTGTGTTGTATTAGGTATTCTACATAATCTTCAGAAGAGCCGAGGTCTAAGGGACAATTCTCAGGTTCCACACAAATGCCTCCCCCTTTCACTAAGGGATCTGGAGGCCCTGGATCTGGGCATGAGCCTGGGGCCCACATCTGCGGGTTCTCAAGGATGCTGCACAGAGACTTCACAGGCCTAGGAGGGCAGACTGCGCGAGCCTCACCACAGAGTGGGAGGGCCACACTCTGCACTGTACAGCACAGTGGGCTCCGAGGGGCCAAAGCGCAGCTTCTCACTGCGTGGGGCTTGTTGCTGAGCCCCAGCACCCAGGGTCAAGGAGGACACCCACGGCTCACGGCTGGCTGCCTACCCCACAGACTCTGCTGCCGCCCAGATGCCCGCGCCTCCTGCTGGCCCTCCTGTGCCCAGGGCTCCCTTCCCACCCCTAGGAGCCACCGAGTGCTTTCCCTTGCTCAGTCCCCACCAGACTACAAAGAAAAGAGATGTCCTCCATTTCATTATCAGGGTGCTAAGGTGCACCACCACAAGATGCTCCAAACTGAAGGACTTCACACTTGTAGGTCTGAGTACTTTCTTCCCCCGCCATGGTTTGCTCCTGCCCCTCCCCCAAAAGTTTGTGTGCTGTGAACTTGACTCCCAGGGCAGCAGCACCAGGAGCTGCAGCTGGGTGAAGGGGGGGGGGGTTGCTTGGCTCATGAGGTCTGTGTCCTCGGGGATGGGGGCACGGGGATGGGGGCATGAATAGGTGAGCTGCCCTGCCCTTCCAAATTTCCACCTCAAGATGACATTGTGTGAGAGTCCTCAGCAGACACTCACCAGGCCCTGACTTCCCAGCCTCCACCTCAGTGTGTAGGTGTCTTACAGCAACAGAAAACAGACTACAGCAGCCCTGAAGTCCTGTGCTTAGAGAAGGAAAAGAGCATTTCTAACTCCTGCTGAAGGCCTTTTTTGAACTCCCAAACTGACTCTGTCTGTAGACCTCTCTTCAGGGCCTCTAGGAAGCCTTCCTGCCTGCCCTGGTAACTCTGCACCTGCCCACCAACCACCTGCACTGGTGTGACAGTTCTCAGCCCCCAACACAGCTACTGTACAGAGGGAGCATTCCTCGGGGTGGAGCCCCAACAGTCGCTTGGCAAGTGAATAAGCCAGGAATGAGTGCACCTTGCCGGAAGGCTCTAGCAGAAGAGCTGCTGTGTAACCTGGTCCAGCGACATACAGCCTCTTCCTCCCTAGGAGGTCACTCTAGGCCTACTCTCCCCAGGACAGCTTCTGGCAGGTGGCCAGGGTCTGCAGCCAGCAGGCAGCAAGTTCCCTCAGGAACTATGCTGAGACAGTTCTCAGTGTAGCAAGTGGACAGCCTTATCATCTCAAGGAAAGGTGCCTGCTCTGGGTCCTTATGGGAAGCATTCCTCTGGGGACTCCCAAAGGGAAAGCAGGGTACCAGCCACATCCTAGGCACACCGGGACTTCCTGTGGGCTCTGACAAATTCCTGGAGGCTATGAGGAAGGTGTCAGCTTACTGCAAAGCCTTACTTCCAGGCCATCCCCCTATACCAAATGTGTTCCCCAGCCTGGGCAAGGGCCCTCTTCAGCATGGTCAGGGCAGGGTAGACAGAAAGTGTAGCCCTATGCTCACAGAGGCTCATATGGCAGCAGTCACCCTACTCCCCTTCCCAAAGGTCAGCGTCTCCGCAAAATTGGCAAAAGAAAAGGGCTCCTGTGTTCTCCTGAGAGCATCTGTCCCTAAGTCCCTCGAGGACACTTTAGCCCTCTTGAACCTTATAGGTTAGCTTGAAGAAAGACCTTGAACAACTGACCACGGTGTTGAGTTACAAAATAAAACAACAGGATGTAATGTGAGCTTGCAAATGAGGCACCAACTCAGTCTGGGGGCTTAGAACAACTTCCCTGGGGAGTCACACTTAAGGTGCGGGCCTAAGGCAAGTCCACTAATGCAGGAGAGACTGCTTTGGACCAGGGTGAGGATTTCAGAGGAACAGGACAGATAAGGCCCCTACTTAGACGGAGCTTACAATTCGGTGGACAAGAGAGAGCATAAGAGCCACAAAAACAATATATTGATTAATTGTAAGTGGAGTAAATGATGTGAAAAAAACTAATGGTGATGATGTACAAGTCAGTGCTTCATGACAGCCCTCCTAAAAGCTCTTCTCTGGTAAGATCTTAGGAAGGGTAACTTGAGAATAAGAGCAGAACAAGAGCTCGATTTCTCTCCCCTTCCCCTCCACCTCTTCTTCCTCCACCCATCCCATCTATGCGCGGGCAGGAAGATATGCAGGAAGATAGAGGCTCAGGGCAATCAGTCTTTCATGGTGTTTCTCATCCTGCGCACTCTATTTCCCATGGAGTGTCACATTTAAATGTTCCCAGTGCCTTCTGTTTTGAATGCTTCAATCCAACACCGACAGGAAGGTACAACTACCCACTGTGATCACTGGCAAAACTTGAAATTGACAGTGCCCATGCATCCTGCTGAAGTGGGGTGGAAGAACAGTGGGAAATGGTTCTGTGCTCTCTCTCACCCATCAGGACCAGTCTGATATGGGACATTACAAAGGGGTGGCCTCCACCAAGGAGAGGTGACTTTCACCAAGAGCTAGTGCTAAGACTGCATAGAACCAAGAGAAAACCCTTAAGCCACTGCAAGAATTGATGGAAGAAGTCCTAATGAGCTTGCTATAAAAAATATTAAATCTCAAAGCCAAGTAACAATCTCCCAAGGCTTGGGTGGAACCTGCACTCAGATGCTCCATAAATATAACCTCATCTTTATTAAGAGGGCATGGGTGGGGACTAGGTGGTGCAGATGCAGGACAGAACAGAATTCCTTCTCCAAGGCCACATGGAGCCCTGGGACAAGTGGCCTGTCACTAGGCACAGGAGAGGCACTCCCACTTGCCTGGACTTGATGCTATCACTTGGGCTGGAGTGGCTCCATCCTCTACGGGGCTCACTGTGCAGGAGGAGCCTGCAGCAGAGGGCAGAGTGGTGGGGTGGATCTTAGTGTGGGTGGCTTTGTGTGCAGACTGAAAACACTGAACAATATAATGTTCTTTTTGTCAGTACTGGGGCTGAACCCAGAGAGCAATGAATATACAGCTCTAGACCTTTTTACTTTACCTCTATTTTGACACAAAGTCTTATGAAGTTGACTTCAAATTTGCAATCATCCTGCATCAGCCTCAGGAGCTGGGATTGCAAGCCTGTGCCACCACACCCAGCTGTCAATCTAATACTTTTATTATTCAGGGACTATGATAAACACTTCCAACAATGCATGAAAACTAAAGCATTTGTTATTTTAGCATAAAGTACAGAGGGCCAATCAAATCTGCCTTTTAAAACCACTCTCTCAATTTTAGAAGGCATCTATTATCATTACAACATGTCATAAAGAATACATGTGTGTGTGTGTGTGGGAGAATCCATGTGGGTAAATATGGTATAATGTCACATTTCATAAATCACGAAGTTTCTACAATGATATATTGAGATATACAAATAAAAAGGCACTCCCATCACAACTGCATGGTCTGATGTCTTTTCAGACACTAAGCATGCTCTGGATGGCCAGCTTCCATGAATTTTTCAAGTAACACAACAACAGGAGGCAGGCTGCACTGATGCAAAGGGAAAAGCTAGTAGCCAAGAAGGAGGACAATGGATCTGTTTTCAGTTCTGGCTGTGTAACAACAGCAGGTCCATCTTGGTCTTCATTTCCACATGCAATTAGATTAGACAATTCCTAAGCGTGCCTCCTAGTCTAAAATGGCATGATTTGAAAACACCAGCTGCCTGAACTTCAAAACAAGCACTAGAGATGGGATCCCTCAGTGTCACAGATGATTCACTCAGGCCAGTGTGTGCTAGGGAAAAGGTAAAGTCAGGCTGTTATATATTTTTTTCCTCTGGGCCAATTTCCTCACACATTTACCACCAAGAAATACGTGTCTTCAGAAGCCGCCAACATGAGGGGCAACATGGCAGCAGCAGAGCTGCCCTGGTCCCCGACAAGCGGTGCTGAGTGAAGGCTCCCTGGGTCCTGGGCCCCATCCTCAGCCTTAGAGTCAAGCATGGTTGAGCTGCCCAAGCCTGTAGCTGCCTGCCACAGCGGGCTGCTGATGGGGTGCTGGGCCCTCCTTAGCCAGGAAACTTAGCTCTGGTCTCTCCCAGTCAGTCCTTTCTGAATTTTCCAAGTCCCTGCTCCATGGGGTAATGCGACTGCCTTGCTGGCACAGGCAGAGGGAGCTGTAGCAGTGCATGTGCTCACACTTATCCTAACTAGACACCTTCACTGTGATCAAAAACACAGAAGGAGAAGTACATCAGGAAGATCAGTCCAGTGGAGGGTCACCTACAGATGGGCCGAGGGTCATGCACTGTTTCTACAGATTAAGGAGCATCCTCAGGAAAAAAAAAAGAAAAAAGAAGCATCCTTGTACAAAGAATTGACACATGATACATCTCCCTAAAATACCCCATCTCATCTACAAAGAGAAGTCTTCTGTTCTTCATGGTTGGCCTGGTTTTGCAGGGCTGTCAGAAATCTTCAGTGGCCTTTGACACGCATGTGACCATAATGCACCACACTGCCCCTGACTGGTATGAAAAGAATGCCAGCTGTACCCACTCAGTCGGCTGGGACATGCTGGGATTAAATTAGGAGCCAGTTATGCATCAGACACTGTAGAGACCCATAAAATGCAGTGCCTTTCTCTTGGGGGATTGATAATCCACCCGAAAGGGCAGACACAGAAACAACAGTGATAAGTTGGTGCATGGTGTCCACATGCACACAGAAGTCAGACTGGCCATGGGCCTCGCCAGGCACAGGGGAAGCTGCAGTCCAACAGTACAAAGGCATGGCTTAAAACGTCTCGAAATTGAAATGCAAAAGCATACTGAAATAAACTAGAAAAATGCCATAGTTTACGCAATTTTTCAGATGCTAATGGAAGCTAAGTTCCAGAACTGCATAAGTGAAGTCTGTATACAAAGAGTTGAGCATGCAAGAGCTCTTAAAATGGGGACCAAGAAAGGTTGATTTCTCTAAATTTCTCTCTTAAAACTCAGTCTTTGCTACCAAAATCTGTATTTCTGATCCATTATGAGAACTGAGACAAGATTCCAAAATTCCCAAAGAAGCACCACGCATGCTGGGCCTGCCTGCCCAGCAGCAGCGAGCACTGCAGTCAAGACTACCTCACCCAGGGACTGGACAAGGTCAGCCACGCTCACGGGCGCTCCCTCTGCGGTAGGACTGCAGAACACCTCACTGTCACAGAGTGCCCTAAGCTCTTGTGAGGCAGCTCACTGGCTTTATCCTTTTTAAGACTGTTGGGGTGGGTATAAAAGATGGAGTCCGTAAAATCTTTCTTTCTTCGAAATTTATTTCCTAGTTCTACAGAAATGGTTGTATTAGATGTTCTCTATCATTTAATAATATACTTGTGGACTAAAAGATATAAGTGCTGTAAAAAATCAGCCAATTATGTTAAACTGTGTATCTTCTTTTATTGTGTTTGTCTTTAGTCTGATTAGAAAAGCCTTTAAAATTGACCTTTTGCTAAAAGAGAGCGTTTGAATGCATTTTGTTTTGGTATTGTATTTATTTAGTAACTATTTAATTAGTGCTAAGTGTGAACTAGACCCTATTGCTAAGCCCAGCAAGCAATCATATGCTAGATGGGGTTAAATTCTCAGCAAAACTGCCATATTGCACATGTCTTAATGAAGTTTGAAGGTTAAATAAATTGTATATTCACTTAAAAAAAAAAAAGAAAACACCTCATGGGCCAGCCAGATAGCTCAGCAGATTAAAGTACCTGCTTAGGCAGATGCAGGGACCAGGGTTTGGTCTAGGCATGCTGTGCTGGCCCTGCCCCTGAGGCATGCTGAGAGGGTAAAACAGACTGGCCATCATGGTGGTGCGTCTGTAATCCCAGCACTTGGGAGGCTAAAAACAGAAGAATGACTATGTGTGAGACCCTGTACTAAAGTCATATAAAGAAAAAAACCAGTCTTCACTGTAGAGAGATAAACCACATTGTGTTAAAACTAAAATATGGACCAAAAGGCAGCAGTAGAGCTGGGCAGGGTGGCGCACACCGTAAGCCAGCACCTGGGAAGCCGAGGCAGAAGGTCACAAGCTGAGTCCTACCTGGGCACCGCCGTAGTGAGGCCCTCCCTGCCTCAAAATAAAAATGAAATTGAACTGAAAATGAAAAGATCTGGGGCTAGAACTCAGTCTACTATCGCTGGGTTCAGTCCTCAGTATTACAAATAAAGTAAACAGGAAATAGGAAGGCCACTTAGGACTTAGCCTGTACGGTATTCCTTCTGAAAATACCAATCATCTAAACAACTGAAATAGAAGTGTGCAATGTTTTATTTTCTAGATTGGTGACTAAAATAGGCAATGGGTCTTTCAGGAGAGTCTTGAGAAATGTCACACTGCTACATGGTCCTTCATAGCACTAAGGCTGGGCCACAGTAATCTCAACAGCAACCTGTTGAGGGCCACTAGGAAACTGCTGGAACGGCTGTTTCTAGGAAATTGCACGTGAAGGTAAGCCTCCTTTCACCGCTTCTTTAGCTCCAAGATAAGCACTTGCTAGATAAAGAATACTAGTAAGTCATAAACAATAACTTATAATGTAGCTAATGAAAGTCCAATCAATATTTTGTAAATCACTATAGCTAAGTCAACAGAAAAACTTCATGCTTACCACTGAAACATCACTATAACTGTGGAAAAAGTCAAATTTTCCTTTTGATAAAAGCTTAGTGCTAATATAAACATATAAAAAAGTCAAACTGTCCTAGGCACAAAGAACCTGGT
>PVKN010032986.1:0-12139 GCA_004027915.1 Capromys pilorides
TTTTTTTTTTTTTTTTTTTTAATGTATTTAGTATTTAGTTCAGGGTCTACAGAGTCTGACTACACAGATCGGACTTGTAGTGCTCCTCCTGTTTTCAGCCTCCCAAGGGCTGGGATTACAGGAGTGCGCCATCAGGTCCAGTCTCAATCCATGGCTCAGCATGCCCTTGGGGTGGGGCTGGCACACCTGGGATAGAACCCCAGTCCCTGTGTCTGCCTAAGCAGGTGCTTTAATCTGCTGGGCTAGCAGGCTGGCCCTTGTAGTATTTACTTTAACAATTTCAATATTGGAGGTGGAGATAACAGCCAGAGAAAGTACATAAAACATTATGACCACAAATATTTGTAACTGCCAGACAGGTGAAGAAACAGAACATTAACATCACCCCAGAAATTCCTCAGCAGCCCCTTTTCAATCTCAAATGCTCCCCGCAACCAAAGGTATCACTTGCCTGGCCTTCATGGTGGAGCACTCTCTCCATTTTTAGAATAATTTGGCCATCTAAGCATAGCACCTTAGTATCAGTATTTACTGATATTTACAGTTTATGTAAGTGCAATCACACTGGATACATATTTTGTGTTCCTCTTTCAGTCGATAGTAAGAAGACTTCTATACTAGCAACCAACTACATAATTTGTGGGCCAAATCAAACTGACCCCTTGCTTTTGCACATAAAGCTTTATGTAGACACAGCCATGATCACTTGTTTATTTTATGGCTCTCATTCTCCAACAGCCAAGGTGAGCAGGTGTGACAGGGACCCTGTGACCTGTATTTCTGTCTGACCTTTGACAAAAAATATTCTACATACATGCATATAACTACACTATATTTTTCTTTGCATTTATAAAAATGACTGTGTACTTGTGTACTCTACAAGTGGGGGCCTATTTGATTATGGCCTATTTGGTGATACTGAAAACACTGTCCCACATTCCAGCCATGTCTTTGAGGCACCAATGCACAGGTATCTGCTGGACAGGAATAAAAAGCTCTGCTTATCTTTCGCTGTTACAAATAATTCCAAACTGACTCCAGTGGTCCCACTGACCAGCACCCTGTAGGAATCCCTACTGCTCCACAGTTGCAGAACCTGACATCATCAGTCTTCCTAATTCTAATGGGCATGCTCTGGTACCATGCTGTGGTTTCATTCTGCATTTTCCTGATGACTAAAGTGACAGTTTATCTGCTCACTTATTTCCTGGTCACTGCACACCCTTCTGTTAAACTGCCTGATACAGACTTGTCTCATCCAGGTGCAGCGGCTTGAACCTGCAGTCTCAGCCAGTTGGGAGGCTGAGGCAGGAGGGCTGCATGGGCCCAGGAGTTCAAGACAGAACTTTAGGCCACTTGAGCAATTAAAAGGTGTGGCAAATCCCAGTAGGAAGGAGCAACCCAGAAAAGGCTTCCCTACTGATCCTCTGCTGACTGCTGCCCATGATCCCATGTGGTATTGCTTAGCTGTATTTTAAAAGCATCCTTTCCTTCATATTCAAGCATCGCAACAAAAAATGCCTTCATTATGTAAGGTGTAAACTGAACGCACTTACCTTGCCATTCTCAACTGATGAGTAGAGAAAAAAGTGCTTGCTGAAGACCAAAGGGTGATTAATGGAACGCACCAACAAAATGTACACAGATCTGAGTATCTATAACAATTTCAATCAACTGACTTTCAGATATAATGTTTCCTGTAAAGCGCTAATACAAATATTTTATACTGAAAAATTATGTCTCCTCGAAATTCAATGACCATCACCCTACCTGTGGTTTCCTGCCCATGGCAAGTGTTCAGTTCAGCCAGAAGCTGGTTAAAATCATCCTGATGAGCAATCCAGTTGTCCTGAGAATACCAAAAAGAGTGAGACCTGTAATTGACCTGATTAAGGTATCTTTTATTCATTTTTTAATACTATTTTTTATCTCTCTATTTAGGACAGGGTCTACAGGGTCTCACTACATAGAGTGGATTTATAGTGATTCCCCTGCTTTCAGCCTCCCAAGTATTGGGATTACAGGCAAGTGCCACCACGCCCAGTCTGAATTACCATCTCAGTGTGCCCCACAGGCAGGGCCGGCATGGCACACTAGGGATCGAATCCTGGCCGCTGCGCTCTGCCTAAGCAGCCACTTTAGTCTGCTGAGCAATCAGGCTGGTCCTACAATTTTTTATTTGTTACTGTCATATAAGAAATCTAAGCATGTTGGCCTATCTTAAAAACTATGACAAATACATTTTAATAGAGAAACCCTTCTTTCATCCCACCACCCCTGGCCAAGCTTGCGGCCCCTATGAATTAAGCATCTAAGAGAAAAACCACTAAATAGTTCTCACAGAGCTCTTTGTCTATAGAGTGCTTACATAATTAGGTTAGTATCACCTTCCTACAAAATTTAGTCTTTTCTATTTAACAAAACAGTACTGGTAACTTTGATTGCCTATTACAAAAAAATTAGTATAAAAATTCATATATTGAAAAGCAACCCCAGCATATAGATAGAAGACTAATTGAGTCAGATCAATTTATACCCAGATACAGTGGTTTATTTACCCATTCCCCCTTCTCATAAGAACTTAAAACAATAGTAAACGTGTATGCACACACACACACACACACACACACACACACACACACAGAGCCAAAATATAAGGGACCTTTTCAGACACTACACAGGTAGTGCAGTGTTAATAACTCACATATTTCAACGAAGTATATGGCTATAATTCTTTTACAAAACTTTCAATGTCAGAAAAAAATCAAGGCCATCATATTTGCACCTTCAACAATCACTTAAGGGAAATCTAAACACACTGGATTCTGTTGTGTGCTTCTGAGAAGGCTCTGCACTGTTGTAGTAAGGACTACCATATTTTCTTATATTGAGGAAGACCCCTGGCTTGAGAATTCCCATAACTGCACAGCTTCCTGGGGCACTTGGCATGCCTTGCCAATGGAAAAGTTCCTACTTAACAACCACTCCAGGTGGTTCTTCTTCAGGTACAGCTGATCTAAACCCTACTTCTCTGTGCCACCTCCTTTCCTGAGGAATTTTAACATAACCTTTACATCTTCACCAGTGTCCCAAGAATCCTGGTTCCTCCAGATGAGGCTGGTGAGAGGACTGACTATGACACTAGCATTTGTACCCCAAACTAGAAATGGTGTGGCCTGCCTTCACTGAACATCTGGCTGATGTCTCCAATTTTTCCAGTCAACTCCTTGCCTCTCACTAGGTGATCCCAGTTGGAAGTATTCTTCATGTGACTAAATATTCCATCAACATCCACCTCTTCAATACACACATTCTTGGTGGTTTAGGCAGAATGGGAGACACCAACACTACCTTATCTCTGATTATCTACCTCAATTCTCTCCCATTTTCCTCTAGCTATGTGCACACTATAATGTGAGATGCCCAAGACACTATCCCCCAGAAGGGCTTGAAGAGCGCTGCAACCTCCCTTCTTCCCCTTCTAAGAGTTTCCTGTAAGCACTGATGAAGAAGTTGTTCATAATCACTCCATGTGGCTGCTTCAATCCCTTATTTTCATCATCCCTCTCTGTCAGACAACATACAATAAGAGCTTTCTCAAGTAACCAAGTCCTCTAACTCTTAGATCCTTTCCATACATGCTCTAGACTCTTCCTGGAGATTAGCACTGAGTGGAGAGACTCTCAATTCTCACACTTGCCATCAGTTCCTCCCTGGCACTGCCAACAGCCTGGCATTCTCCAGTGTGGCACAGCAAGTGTGCTCAAGCTCTTCCTCGAACGGTTTTACCTGGGCACTGTGCTCTCATCCTGTGAAGGACCTGAGCCAGCTTCACTCATATGCAATCTAATGCACAGAATCCACCCTATCAGTGTATTTCATGCATCCTTCTGGTCTCATTAATCACTTCACACATTTTTAGGAAACTCTGAGGCTCTAATAATGATTCTCATAAACCACTATAGGTAGAGTTTCACCTACTACTTTTTGGTGGCAGCTAAGGAAGCTGCTAACTGGGAAAACTAATCCTTTAAATCCTTCAAGTCTCCTTGAAGCTTTTTCTGTTACCAAGTGTAGTATCTCTACAGCTCAGTGCTTATCCCACTCTCTTAAACTTCATCTAGACTCCATTAAGATCAGATTCTTAGTGTAACTGAAAAGCAGCTAGCTGGTCATGCTTGCCTTTGCACTTGCCTGGCTGGATTTGCAACTTGATGTGCTTATGGGCAGTGTTTAGGATATATTTTAGATTCAAGGAAATCTGGCACTTATGTAATACAACGTTTATCAAAACACTGCTTAATACATTGAAATGGATTTGAGGAAATCATACAAGCTTGATTTTTTAGTTTTGTTTTGTCTGTTTTTTATCTTGCGGAAAACTTATTTCTAAGTCAATAAGCCATAAAGCCAGGACAAACCATTATTTATGGTTCATGAAAGCAACTGTGTCCCTGAGGGCACAAATCACAGAACTATTGAAATTACCAGCTGGACAGAACTTGGAAGATAAATCAATCAACTGATAGATGAAGTCCTATACAGCATAGTGTTGGATTTTGCTTTCTAATCCACTCTACCAGTCTATTTTTTTTTTCTTTCTTTTTTTTAAATGCTGCCTGAAATGTCACCACTCAATGTCTGATTTCAAATGTGAAAGATTTACCAACAGTCAAGGTAACAGTGAAAACAGGTAAACTATATGCTAAATATTAAAAGAAATTACTTTTTTTTCACTAGCAGAAATTAGGTAGCTCAAGGGCTGACAAGACAGCTCAATGGACTAAGCACCTGCTTACGCAAGCACAGGGATTGGAGTTTGATCCCCAGTACCACATGATGTGCTGGCCCCACTCCTGCGTGTACTGAGCTGGCCATCAAGTGCAGGTGTGGTGCTGCATTCCTGTAATCTCAGGGCTGAGGAGGCTGAAACAGGAGGAACACTATGAGTCTGAGCTGCATAGTGAGACCCTGTATCATATATATTAAAAAGAAAGAAAAAAAGAGAGGGGGGAGGGGGAGGGGAAGAGAGAGGAGACAGTAAATAGGTAGTTCGAAAGGTAGGAGAAGCAAGGAACACAGAAGTTGTTTTGCTCAATAAAGCTGAAAATATTCTGCTCCATTCTGATTACTGGCAAATGATTTAAATCTTACAAAACTTTAGGGAAAGGGGAAGGAAGGACTCAAAGTCCTATAAATCAATGAACACCCATCTGTAAGGTAATTGGCTAAGATAGAATGTAGACCTCCAACCATACTCACTAGTGGGAAGCAATCGTGATGCAGGAATTCATCTCCTATGACTGTATTATTTTTTAAGAAGGCTTAATGATAAGTCATATTGAATAGGTTTATGCGGCACTGCTTCTGCTAAGAAAATAAGAAGACTATGCTGTCTGTCTCTCACAACTACATTCAAAACCAACCTTATATAAACTTTTTCTTCAGTGACTAAAAAATTTAGCTGTTGGTCCAGAAAACTTTAGCTGCTCCAATTTCTTACTCAGAGCTACTGTACTAATCAAAGTACTTCAGTTCATCTAAACAATTCTCTCCTAGGCTCTGGTGGACACAAAAATTTAGTGCAAAGCTTCCAGCCTGAACATTTTCCTTTCTTTTTTTTTTTTTTTTGTATTATGGCCGGCTCAGCCTGTCCTGGGGGCGGGGCTGGTGCAGCATGTGGTGCCAAGGATCGAACTGTGGTCCCCGCAGTTGCCCAAGCTTTCCTAAGCAGGCACTTTAGACGGCTGAACCATCTTGCCGGCCCCTCCAGCCTGCACATTTCTAAAGGAAATAAGGGCACTAAAACAGAAAACCATGGCAGGCCAATGTTTTTTAATTACAGTGTCAGCGTTCAAAAGAAAATGTGAATATATCCAGTGCTATGCACCAATGCTCAGAAATAGGCAAGGCAAGGAAAAGAACATGACTTTCTTATAGTAGCTCCTTAAACTAAGTGCCAGCCATGTTTAATAGTATAAACTAAGTATCAGAATGTAGGTGAAGATAAAACATCCTTTCTGTCCCGAAAGAAGACTTTTGGCAAAGTTTAGTAGTAAAACTTGGTTAGATCTCCTAGGTACAAGCAGGTAAAGACCCCAAGAGGACCAGAAGGCAAGGTGATAGGTGGTGTGTCACACAAAGATGCAGCAGTCGAGGGAGGGTTCCCATTCTACCTATAACACCAACATTCTCTACTTCAATGATCAAAAGTGAGTGGACTGGAATTTACAAAACAGTACCAGAACCACAGTCAGCTATGCAAGGAAAACATCAGACGGCACTGTTGCTTACTTCATTATTGATGGTGGCTCCAAGTCCCAGGTGGTTATTTTTAACTTGAACTCTTATATGCTCTGTAGCTCCTTGCTCCTGAGCCCCCAAGCCCTGTGAAGAATAAACACAAAAGGAATTTACACTTTTGAGAGTTCAGCTATTTCTTCCTTCACCAAACAATTCAATTATGACTACATATCTAGGGTGAGACACTGTCCCTGTCCTCAGAGAAAGCACAGTCCAGTCAATTCTTATGCAATAATGTCTCATACCACGGATGCACATATAGCAGTGAACACCAATTCTTCAACCTGAGACCAGACAGGAGGTCCCTGTCGACACCAGGCAGGAAACATTACAGGTAGGTGCTCAGGACAGAATGAAACTCACAGAAGCCCACAGGAGGTATCACGAGCCTATAGCTCCCCCCATCTCTTAATATTATAAAAGAAAATCATGGACAGAGCAAGAGAAGTACTCTAAGACCCCAGCGTTCACTCCTAAGGAGAACTCGCTCACTCAGCAGAACAGTGAGCACAGAGCCCAATAGCATGGTATACTGGAGGGTGGCTTCCACAAGTAAGGGGAAAATAAGTTGACAAGAAGGGGCTGGACCTGGAAGGACGTGACGACTACGGTAGACACCAACCAATTGGATTTAAAAACCTCTTGGAAGGCACTGGATCTTAAGCAAAAGCATACCATGATCTAAATTTCATATTCTAAAGGACCATTCTGGCTATCATGTGGCAGGTTCCAGAGAAAAAGAAGGGAGGCGCTGAGAGTGATGAGGGGACAAGGACAGGTGATGAAAGAGGGCCCGGTGCTGGTCTGCAGAGTGACGACTGGAAATACAAGAATGAGAGAGGAACCAGGTTCTCTGGTTTAAATACATGAGTAGATGAATACATGGGTATATTTTACCATTTCTGAAAATCAGGACTCAGGAAGGAAAAGATGTGAGGGGACCAAGAATCTTAGAATAAAAATGATACCTTTGAGATGTGTGCTCAAATAGGAAAGCCAAGCAGGTTCATATGCAAATTGAGAGCTCTGAGGACAGGAGACTCCTCATAATTGAAAGCGCAGCACGGCAGTGAATAAAGCCAGTGAAGTAGTCCACAGAAAAGGGCTTGCACCGGACCCCAAGAAGCTCCAAAGCTTAAAATGTCTGGAGGAAAGAGATGGTGACAAATTCAGAAGTGGCTGGTGAGGCCAGAGAGAAGAGGAAGGGTATTGTGGATACCAAGAGACAAGTGTTTCAAAGGAGTGGTTGACAGATGACATGCCACACAACTCAGGGCTATGTGAGTGAGAGTGAAGCAGGGTTTACTCTGTCTGACAAGAGCACAGTAGACTTTGACTGGACCTAGTACATGTATGCAGAAACATCAGTACATACTCCACCAGAGTCAGCAAGAGATGGGGCGGGAGGAAAGGGGAAAGCACAGGTAGTCTAGCAATGGAAAGGAATTAAACATCACTCCTCATGGCAGCAGGAGGCCCTGGTGTTTAAGTATGATTCCATGTGTGACTAAGTAGAAAGCAGTGTCTAAGAAAGAGACTAGTCAGTGCAGTTTAAACGAAGAGGGGAATTCATGTTCAATTCTAATTTCATCAGACACTATAGTTTATTTCCCCTGAATTACTTATTGACCCAAAACAAAAACTTCTACCAGACTTGTACGAAAAATGATTCCTAATCTTTTGCATGGTTCAGGTGGTTTTTGCTCTTTTTGTTTTGTTTTTGCTTTTTCTCCAAAGTACCTTTCCTTTAGACCACCCCATCTTCTCTAGCATCCTCTGGCCAAACCTGGAATCATCATTACTCCATGCAGTGTTTCTTGGATCCACAGCCCACTTTTGCTTTCGTCGACCTGTAAATGAAAAAGTAGCCCATCAAGATTTTAAGCCAGGGAGAAACACACAAATATAGACCTACTGGCATACAATATGTACATGTTTTTTATGTACAAATACCAGATTGAACCAGGTAGACGTTATGAGAATAGATCATTTCTCCTTATTATCCTAATAACTGTATGTTTTTAATATACAACTTGACTTTCTAAGTTTAAATTGTTCCCGCAACACATTCCATATACCATAGTTGTGCCTTCTATACTCAGCTATCAGCTGCAGCTGAAAACACCTATGCACACCGGTGTCAACATCACTATTTATTTTAATTAATTAATTAATTAATTTATTTATTTATTTTGGTGGAACCAGAGATTGAACTCAGGCCCTTGTGCTTGCCAGGCATGTGCTTATTCTACTGAGCTATCTCCCCAGCTCCCCATTATCACCAGCAGCAGCAGTAACAAGAGGCCTTCCCTAAGCTATTATTGCAAGGCTTACGTGCCAAATGCTATACACCCAATAAATCCATGTCCGAGAATGGAAATTTAACTTTTCTGATTCCAGGGCTCCTGCTTCTTCCATCACACTGGAAAGCTGTGCACGAAAATGTGCTTAAATAACTCCCAATAGCATGAACCAGAAGCCAGCAGAAGCCAGTGACAGTACTGATAAAGAGTGAAATGACCAGGAGTGCGCGAGGGGCAGGGGGGTCCCCACTAGTTCCACATTTCTTGTACAGGTGCCAACCTGTAAGCTAAGACTTCGGATTTAAATTCCATTTTTCACAGTAAGCCAAAGAAGGGAAATAAGGCTTAATCTCCAACTTTCAGATAAGAAAACTTGAGCCTTGGAAAAAGCAATATGCCTAATGTTCCAAAACAAAACCTATACCCTATACAAACCAATGTCCTATTGACTTCAAAGTTCTCATTCTTGGGCCAGCCAAATAGTTCAAAGGATTAAAGTGCCTGCAAGCAGGGGCAGGGGCCAGGGTTTAATTCTAGGGCCTGCTGTGCCGGCCCTAGCCCCTGGGGCACGCTGAGACAGCATTGAGACTGGATGAGGTGGTACACACCTGTAATCCCAGCTCTTGAGAGGCTGTAAACAGGCAGATCACTAGGACCCGTCCTTAAAAAATACAAAAAAAAAAAAAAAACAGAACTAAGTTTTCATTCTTAATCTACAACATAAAACAGTCCAACAGTCATTACAATCTTAGAGAGTCAACTGGACCTTAACTATGTGTACAGTCTACACATAAGACAGCTTCCCTTCTCGCTGAGATGCCCTACACACCATAACTGATTCACTGAACTTCCAGAATCAATGATCTGTTTCACTTTTGGCATTTAATATACTACTGCATTAGGGCTATTTATATACATCCAGCTAGATCATAATCTCCTTAGAGATCACATTCATGTCTTTTTGTTTCATTGCAAGAAGTGAAAATAACATTTTACATATATTTAATAAATATGAATGAATGAGAAAGAATGATGGGTAGGAAAGAGGAAAAGAATACAATCGAATAAGGAAATTGCTTTGCATCTCATCAAGCTATTCTTTTAAATGCATATAAGTAATTGAGCTCTAGGAACTTGAGTTCACTGCTGAAGCTTTAAGAAAAATTACTTCAGAGAAAAAAATGACGAAGATTCACAGAACAAAAACATGATAACACCTAAGCCTGACTGTGGGTGAATGAACAGAAAGATGTCAGTGTCACTATCACTCACCTGCTGCATCACCTGAAGCACACTACCAACAGCCTCTGACCTCAGCAATCTCCCAACACAACTGTAAAACAACCTCAGTCAGAGGGGCTTACTGTGCTGCACGTAAAATCAATATAGAACCTTAACTACATACATCCTAGCAAAAACAAGAAGCCCTTTGCATGCATACGGGCAGAAAAAGGCCACTTACAAAGCAAAATAAGTGGGACTCAAATTTATAGTGTTCTGCAAGAAAAAAAAAGACCTCAAAATGCTCTACCTGGCTGTTATCACTTACTACACCATCTCCACCAATACAAACATCAGAGGTAAGCCTTGCTAACCAGTATTCTGTAGCTAGTACTGGTGAATCAGATTCTACAGTGTTTGCCAGGGTTCTCTGTCTGCAGCTATAACAAAGGAGGTAGCCTGGAAAATAACAGACTCTACGAAATAAGAATCCCATATTGCATATCTATATCCGACAGCCTGCAAGGCTCCACAACATTGGCTACTAGAGGTTAGCTCATCTTCCCCAGGAAGTGGCAGGCATCCTCCACCAAGGGGGCCACAAGGGGGCCACAACAGTGTTTCCCAAATGAAGGTGCTGGGGGAGGCGGGGCTCTTCACCTAAAAAAGAACAATGTCAAAAAACATTTAACAATGAGAAGTTACCAGGCTGAACACAGAAAAGAGCTAAGAGCAGGCCTGACTGCTGACTCTGAAGGGCTTGCTGACAAGGTCACCTCTGCTGGGAATATGGATTTCAGGCAGGCTCCTATCACTGTTCTGAGAACGACACACTATGCTTAACTGTTATGCAAACAATGTGACTTATGAGTCTGCTTACTTTCTCAGTCCTAGCTGAAGAAACGAAGCATGTCAGTGTGACACTATCGGCAGAAGATTCTGGAAGTGTGCACCCAGTTTATCCTGTGGTCATCCATGAATCTTTCCATTTACTTGCTCTGCTTCAGCACTCCGTAGCTGTATAAATCTGAGCCTCATTACTATACGTTGAGTCCTGTGTCTAAATCCAGCAAAGCACCCATTTGGCATGTCCTGAGGATTCCAACAGAACCATAAACAGCAACACGAGGTGCAAGACTGGGCCTCAGGTGGAGAACCCCGAATCTGTCTCGCATGAGGTGCTCTACCAGTCGCTAGCAGAAATGCGCCTATTTGGAGATCTAACTGTAAGTAGTTCTCACGGGGTACAGTTGGATATGATAGCTCCAAGGAACTTCACTTTTCAATCAGCCCATATCTACTATCACAGGGCTTCTGCCACCAGTAAGCTAACTTGGCAGAGACACTGAATCCCAACAGTCAGGGGCCAAAATTCCTTTTATTTTTTCTAAAGACACTTTCAGATACTCAAGATCTCAAACTATACCACCCACAGCCTTAAAGATTATTTAAGACATATTTAAGATTTAAAAACTGCAACATAAAATTTTAAGGTAACTATAGTGTTATCATAAAAGAATGACGTGTCAAAAATGGTCTTCAAAAGCAAAGCATCTGTGAAAACATTAGTACCTTGGTAAATAACCTGAGTCTAAATTTGTGAATTACATAAAAGACCAGCAAGTAAGAGTAAAGGGCTATAAATAAAATTTTTATCTTACATGAGACAGATTCAATAGAGTAGCTTTTGACAAACAAATACATGCTAAAGAATTTTTTGAGAAACACAAAGAAACCATTAGTAATTTAAAAACCAGGGGACCAGGGTTTTAACTCAGTGACACAGTGCCTACCTGGCAAGTATGAAGTCCTGAGTTCAATTCCAGGTATCTCCTTTCCTCACATAAAAAATAAAACAGTGGCCGGTGAGACAGCTCAGCGGTCCAAAGTACCTGCTTAGGCAACTGTGGTTGGATTCCTGGCACCACATGCTGTGCCAGCTCCACCCCCAGGGCAGACTGAGCCAGCCATAACACAAATAAGTAAAAAAAACAAAACAAAACAAAACAAAAAAGGTAAAAGGAGAGGTTTGTGGGAGAGTCAGGGAATGGGGAAAACAAAACAAGTTATATCTTCAACAAGTACAAGTTCTCTATGATGAATGTAATTGTTATGTTATCTAAAATGTACCAATAAAATCTAATTTAAAAATAAAAAAATAAAAATTAGACTAAGTGCTTGTACTGGAAATAAAACAAAACATAGTCCACATGGAAAAGGAAAACAAATGAAATGCTATGTTTAATACAGCAAAAAAAAAGTTTGCTAATGTTAAATAGGCAAAAATAAGATAAAAACTGAACCTACACAAT
>PVKN010032987.1:0-12139 GCA_004027915.1 Capromys pilorides
TATTCTTATTCCTTTTATTTCTCTCTCTTGTCCAATAGCTGCAGCTAATGATTCCAGAATTCCTATATTGAATAGGAGTGGTGATAGGAGACATCCTTGTCTTGTACCAGATCTGAGAGTAAAAGACTTCAGCTTTTCCCCATTTAGAATTATGTTAGCCATTGGATTGTCATAGATGGCTTTTATCAGCTTGAGGTAGAGGCCCTCTGTTCCTATTTTCTGTAGTACTTTGAACATGAATGAGTGTTGGACTTTGTCAAAAGCCTTTTCTGTATCAATTGAGAAGATCATGTGGTTTTTGGCTTTGGCTCTATTAATATAGTGTATTACATTGATAGATTTGCATATATTGAACCATCCTTGCATCCCTGAGATGAATCCTACCTGGTTATGGTGTATAACCTTCTTGATGATTTGCTGTATTCTGTTGGCAAGGATTTTATTGAGGATTTGTTCATCTATATTCATGAGAGAAATTGGCCTGTAGTTCTATTTTTTAGTTGCATTTCTCTCTGGTTTTAGTATCAGTGTAATACTTGACTCTAGAAATGATTTCAGAAGGATTGTTTCCTTTCAATTTCATTGAACAGTTTGAGGAATATTGGGATTATGTCTTCTGTAAATTTCTTGTAGAATTCAGTTGTGAATCCATCAGGACCTGGACTTTTCTTTGTCGGTAGACTTTTTATTGCATTTTGTATTTCATTGGCTGTTACTGGATTACTGAGAGTACTTATATCTTCTTGATTCAGTTTTGGTAATTTGTACCTTTCTAGGAATCTGTCCATTTCATCTGTGTGGTCAATTCTGTGAGAGTAAAGATTCTCAAAGTAGCTATTGATGATTGTCTGAATCTCTGCTGGGTCTGTAGTAATTTCACCCTTTTCATTCCTTATTACTTGAATTTGATTCCTTTCTTTCCTCTTTTTGATAAGGTTAGCTAGGGGCTTATCAATTTTACTTAATCTTTGAATGAACCAGCTTTTTGATTCATTAATTCTTTGTACTGTTTTCTTTGTCTCGACTGAGTTAATTTTGACTCTAATCTTTATAATTTCCTCCCCTCTTTGTGATTTGGGTTTTGTTTGCTCTTCCTTTTCTAGTCGGTTTAGGTGCTGCATAAGAGTATTTATTTGTTCCCATTCTGTTTTCTTAATGTGTGAGTTTAGGGCTGTAAATTTCCCTCTAAGAAATGCTTTCACTGTATCCCATAAATTCTGGTAGGTTATGTTTGAATTTTCATTACAGTGTAAATATTGTTTAATTTCATCTGTAACCCACTGGTTGCTGAGAAGGGTGTTGTTTAATTTCCATGTATTTCAGGGGTTCTTGTTATTTCTTTTGTTGTTAATTTTTAGTTTCATTGCATTGTGGTCAGATAATATACATGGTATAATTTCTGTTTTCTTGCATATATTTAAGTATGACTTCAACAGGGACTTTTGAAGGAACATCTAGAGCTCATAACAGGTGTGCCAAGGGACATTAAGAGTAACGGGAGTGGGGCCAGTGAGTTAGCTCAGCAGCATAAGCACTTGCCTGGCAAGTGCAAGGTCCCGAGTTTGATCCCCAGTAACAAAAACAAAAACAAAACAAAACAAAACAAACAAAACAAGAGGAGCAGCCTACAGCCTGCTCTCCTCTGGGTTCCAGGGGGTCAATAACTCAGCATGCCCTCCAGTGTGCATTTCCAGCTTGTTTTCATTGCCTTGTTTGTCTCTATGTTGATCAGGTTTTTAAGAATCAGGTCCTAGAAGGGAACCCAGATTCCATGGTGGGGGTGGTGTTGGTGCTCAACATTGGCAACTGTGCTCCTAGACACTTGCAGGTGACCTGGCATGAGGACCCAGAACACATGGCAATCTTTGAAGTTCTCTGGATAATCCAGAGATTAATCCTAATGTCTAGTTTTTATTTTTCCATTTTGTATATTCTTTTTGCTTTTCTTCAAGGTACAGTGGTCCCTCACTTATTCTGGAGGTCATATTCTAGACACCCCCACAATAAGTGAAAATCAATGAAGTAGTGACTTTATATTTATTTTAGAATTTATATATATTTTAAGGCCTTATAAACTCTTCCTACACTCTTATAAACCTTTCCCATACTTTTAAAAACACTTCTGCTGTTCTTAACCATTTTCTATACTCATAAACCTATGTAATTTTAACAACATACGTATATTGTAGGGTACTGCAAAATCCCACGATAGAGCCAAAAATCCATGATAAATAATTTAGATTAATATGTCTTTTGAAAACTTGCAAAACAGTGAGTCCACAAAATAATGAGGGACTACTGAATGTACTTCATATAAATTTGCTTTGATCCTTTACCTAGTGCAAACATTTTGAACATAATGTTATTTTCTTGATATTATGGTTATAATAGATTTTGTTTGGGCTGCATATTTGGGTTTTCTCAGCTCAAATGTTGAAGTTCTAATCCCCAGTGTGCTGGTATTTAGAAGGTGATTTGGGTTAGGAGTGGCTGTGCAGGTGGGCACTCATGTCTATTTGAGAAGTGACTTTGACTCTTTGCGAGAACCAAGAAGGGATGCTGCATGAAGGTAGTGAGAAGGCTGCATCCACAGGCCAGGGAAGGGTCTGCAGCAGATGTAACCTGATGGGTTTCTCATCTTCGATTGGCAGCCTTGGGCACTATGAGAAAATATATGTTTTATTTTGTTTTTTAATGTATTTGGCATAGGGCCTCACTATGCAGTTTGGACTTGTAGTGATCCTCCTATTTTCTTCCTCCCCAATGTTGGTATTACAGGCATGCATCACCATGCCTGGACTTGGTGACCAGCTCAGCCTGCCCTGGGGGTGGGGCTGGCATGACATGTGTTGCTGGGGCTCGAACCCTGGCCCCTGTGCTTGCCTAAGCAGGTACTTAGTCCACTGCGCTATCTAACCAGCCCTTGAGAAAATTTGTTTTGGCTAAGCCAACCAGTCTGTGGTACTTTACTGTGGCTGAAGGAGCAGACTAATATAATTCTTGAAAATAAGTATAGTACTTCTAGAGGAAAAGCAGAATGAGCAGTAGTAATCAGTTTACTGAAAGATGCTCGATGTTGAGCACGTGAGATGCCTTCAAGTTCCAGATGTCAGCATAGAGCACTGAAGTTTCTTTTTGCAGTGCTTACAGCACAGTTTTCACCTGGATACCCTAACTCAGCTGGCTTTGTTGTAGCACAAGGATGGGGCTTTGGTTTTAACACAAGCATCAGCCCAGAGTCACCTATTGTAGCCCACAGAGGCACTTTCTTCCTGCTCCACATGACATTACATATAGCATGTTCCTTATCTGGCAAGATGTACAGGAAAAGGAGCAGAGTTTGGGCACCTTAGTGGGCTCCCAGGAAAATGGTGCATCTTATGAGGCTGTCTAGATACTCTGGGAGCCTAAAATCATTGGCTTGATGGTTTGACCTTTTTGAGAATGCTCAAAATGTGTGTTAGTGTGTATGTGTTCCACTTTGAAAGATACAGCTGCAGTTCTCTAACCTCAGCTGTGAATGGCTGGATAGAGCTAGTGTCAGGAGGGGACAGAAAGCATAGATGTGGAACAGCAGGAAGGCAGCTTGAGGGACGCTACTTCTATGGTGTGCCTCTTAAAGCTTTTATTCTTTTCTAAAAGGTATTAAAATAGTAGAAGAAAACAATTAGAAATGGTACAGTATTTTACTAAGCAAGATGATAGAAAATCAACAATGTTTGTTATATTACATATTGTTGTCTTTGAAGTAGTTTTTCGGTTTACCAGATATCAGCATGCAAAGATGGTCAAAAAAATAAGTAGAAAACAAATTTAAGCATTAACTGTTCCTTTCAATAGATCAGTAGAAATTCTTTTTCAAATTTTAGTTTTTATTAGTATATGTTTCCAGTACATAATGAACATGTTCATTGTGAGAGTTGGTACATGTACATAACCCATATGGATTCTTTTTAAATTCTTACTCCGCTTCCTCCATCTTATGATGCTCTTGTCTTTTGCAAAAGAGTTGTCTCTTGATTTCCTCTTATCTATCTTTCATCGTACTTTCTAATTTATCTATGCTTTGGGTTTCCCTTATAAGGGAAACCATGAGCACTGGCCTCACGCATTCAGTCCAGACACCTCTGTGTTCTGGTTTCTTTGTATTCTTGGAGAGCTGTGACTTGCAGGAATCTGAACAATGGACCTGGAAGTGTGGCTGTAGTTGTGGATACACATAGCGGACAAAGGCAAGTCCACTCTCATCCTCAGAGGCAGGGGTGAGGGGAGCTGATGCTGCTGATCTCAGTCCAGGCCCTGCCTGCTCCAAGGCACACTGGCTCCCTAGGACTTTGTCCATTGCACTGATTGTAGTCTTTTCATATCTGCAGTAGGAGATATTTCTGCCATGTCTGTCCCATAGGATGGTTTCAAAGATTAAATGAGAATATATGTGTAATTTAGAACCAACTATATATATATATATATATATATATATATATATATATATAATATATATATATATCTGTACACATTATAGACATATGTAATATACATGCATATACTTATGTGTATATGAATTAATATTTGACATACATGCATTCAATAATGCCATCTTAGCCACATAAGACACATTCTAAGACTCATGGTGAATTTCTGTAACCACAGACAGTATCAAGCTCTGTATACACACATGCTAGGGCATTTCTAGTCATCCACAGTGTCCCACAGCTACGGTGCTTCTGTCCTTCCATGTTCTGTGTCCTTAACGCTCCTCTATGCACTGCCTTCATGGTTTGGAGCTGTTATCAAGTCGAACACAAGCACAACACCATCGCAGTGAGGTTGTTAGTTGATCTAATAATGGGAAGGCTGAGTGTATAGCCAGTGGATTCCCGGGGAACAGAGTGGGGTGATGTTCCAGACGGGCTGCAGTAGCGTGGTTGCAGATGTCTCCTTGCTACGCAACATGTTGTGCAACTTGGAACTTGCAAAGTGTTCACTTCTGAATTTACCATTTAATACCTTTCAAGCCCTGTTGACTGTGTGTAACTGGAACCACGGAAAGTGGAACTGAAGTTGCGGGATGACAGCTGTAAATTACTCTGTCCTCTGTGTCTCAGATGTGCTGAAGACTGTGGATTCATTTTTAATCTTTATTTGATGTGAAATGCAGCAATAATGAGAGACTAAGACATGGGAGAAAAATATGATTTCATGACCAAAATTTCCAGAGGATCCTGGGTTGGGAAGAGGAGGACAGCAGAGTAATATACGACTTCATTTGTGGTGAAGGGATCATGGTGGGCCTGCAAATTGCTCCTGGCTTCATCAATCACACCCTCTGGCAGCTATCTTTTTAAACATGAATGTTTCTCTAATGAAAGAAATTAACAGAAATATCAAAAGAGACCCTTGACTGTGTGCCCTCCAGTGTGTCTTTAGACTGCCCTGAAAAATAGCAGTCAATATTTCAGAGATATCCAAAGAAGCAGTCATTTCTTTTCTAAGATTGATATCCTCCACCTCACCACTCGTCCCTAAGGTTAACTTTTCCAAGCTGGGCTGTGTGGTCTGTGCTGTCTGCTCCTGCGTGGGTTAAATGTAAGCAACCACAAGGTGGTACTCATGTGCACAGGTGGATAAGTGGCGTTTGTCACCTGAGGTGTGGCAGGGATCAGGCAAAGAGGGCCCAGCTCTTTGGGGAGGTAGACAGCTTCTGTGGACGGGTCATGAAGGACAGACTATAGTTCTAAGGTTCCCTCTCTGGGTCAGTTTCTGGGTCTGATACAGAGTTGAGCTGAATTTCTGTTAGAGGAACGATGCTGGAAAACCAACCTGGAGAAAGCACTTCAAGCCTGAATGTTGTCCCCAAAAGGGGTTGGGGGAGGTTTTGAGAAGCTACTCTGGTGTGTGCATGTGCGTGCATGCATGTGTGCTCACTTTTTTTTCTTTATTCATAAAGGCCTTCTACTCTGCTATGGCTTGAATCTTGTGTTCCTCAGAGGACATACGAGAAAAGCTTGGTGCCAGCCCAGGGCATGACTGGGAAGTGACTGAACTTTGTCAAGGAAGGCCCAGCAGGAGAGTGCAGGTCACTGCATTTGAGCCCTTACAGCCTGTGGTCCTTCTTCTGTCTTTTCCTCCGTGGTCACTGGGAGGTAAGCAGCCTCCTACACCACGCCGTCCTAGCATCACGCTGTGCCTCAACATAGGCCTGGAAACAAGGGGACCAGTGGACTGTGGACTGAATCCTCTGAAGCCGTGAGCCAAAGTTAGCTTTTATTCTTTTATAGTTAAATAGCTCAGGTATTTCATTATAGTGAGGAAAAGCTGATTTACACATGTTTTCTCCTCCAGGCCCTCTCTCTTCCTTGCCTGTGGGTCAGACGTAAGAGAATACAGCAGAGGATTCTGTAGCACCAGAAAAAGAAGGTGTTTGTGTCCCTGAACTACTGTGTGCACGGAAGTTCACCGCTGACCAGGAACACCTGTTGGAGTTTTATACAAACGAGAAATAGACTTGCGTTTCACTTAGAATTATTTGTTGGAGGGGCTGGCCTCTCTGATTCACATAGATTCTTTCTGTCACACTCTGAGAATCTTTGCGCTGGAACTTAAATGACATCAGAACCATGTTGGCTGTGTGAGTTTTGGCCTGCCTTCTTGTCCTGGCCTCCACAGGCCTCACTAGGACTGCTGTAGATTGCTGGTCTGTTGCTGAGGTTTCCCTCAGACTCTGCCTGCTGTTGTGCCACTCCTGCTGATCACCTCCTGCCCATCAAGAAGTGGCAAATGGTTTTTTCTCAGTGGATGATTATCAAGGCCCTGCAGCATTCTGTAGATGGCTTGTCCTATTTTGTTTTCTAGCACAAATCCTAGGATATCATTGTCCTATAGTACATAAGGACATAATGCTGATGAAAGGGCTTGATGTTTCTGAAAAAATTGGATCGGGTAAAGTTGAAAATTTCTTTAATGCTGGAATTTTTTGGGCTTCCGTTGTTCCACTGAAAGGGTCAGCAAACTTTGGCCCACAGAGTAGATCTGTCCTGCCACCTGCTTTTGTAACTAAAGTTTTATTGGCACTCAGCCACATCCGTTCCTGTGCATGTTCTCCATGGCTGACTGCCTGCTGCATTGGCAGAGCTGAGAAGATACAGCGCAGACGGCAAGGCCCACACATGAGAGGTTGTTTGCTCTTCTGCACTTTAGAGACTAAATGTGCTAACTGCTGCTCATGTCTCCACCACAGGAGGAATGCTTGTAGGTGCGCAGTCACTGGCACAACAAGTTTTCCTGGACCACTATTTGAGAGCTTCCAATGCTTTCTTGGAAAAATGTGATGTGAGGTACCAAAGGCTTTCCTGCTACCTTGTGTATTTGTTGCCCTTCTCCAACTTTACAGTCAACTGTGTGATTTTAGGTGTCCATGGATCACCGTCTCGACTTCTTTCTCATGGTAAATTTTCTTCCTTATATTGTCATCACTTCTCTCATCCCCAGTGTTTGCAGTGACCACAGGATTGAAGTTCTGTCTCCCACTCTGTGGTTTATGCTTCCTAAAATGTTCCTAAAATTCCTCTGGAGGAATGGTGGTGAAAGGTGGTGAGGCCTTCTGAGGCCTCGTGTGGACCTTGCCAGTCCCTGCATGGCCAGAGCAACACTGTCCTCCAGGGACCAGCAGCTGCATGGTGCTGGGCCCCGGGTCCTCTGTTTGACATGTGGCTCTTCACCTTCTGCTTTCCCACCATGCAGGAAGTAACATATAGTCCTCATCAGAAGCCAAGCAGATGCCGGTATCAATCTTTTGGGCGTCTAGAATTCTGGGTCGAAATCTGTCTCTTTTCCTTCTAAATTACTCAGTCTCTGGTATTCTCTTACAGAAGCAGAAGATGGACTAAAAGACTGCTTCATTAAAAGCTAGCATGGGCCCTGGGCCCTGGGAACCCTGCACCATGGCTGCACCAGGCCATGTATGGTCAGGCTGAGGCCGGGCTCGAGCCTCCACTGCCAGGCAGCCCTAGGTGTGCACATAGCTCAGAGAAAGATCATTTGAAATGCCTCTATAGCCTGATTTGTAAATAATCTGGGGCCAAAGACAGAGCAAGTTAAATATTTATTTGAAGATTATGTCTCTGAGGAGGGATTGTTGAAAATTAGTGAGTGCTTTGCCCTCTTAGCTTTCCCTCCCGTGCTGGAGGGCATATTATTTTTACGGCTGTGTTTGACAGCTGGAACAAGCCTCAGTAGATTTAGCGGTTGTTTGCAGTGGCATTTATGTGTTTGAATGAGCTGGGTAAACAGGAGAGAGGGTGGCTTGGGCAGCTAAGTCGGAGGACCTCTTTGCTTGTATTTCCGTACTGGACAGCCACTAGTGTAAAAGAGCCATCCACAGTTTTTTTTCTTTTTCTTTCAAAAATAGCGCGCAAAAACCCTTCCTTTATTGTGACAGGTTTGGAAAGTGCAATAGACCAGCCCCTGGAACATGGTAGATTTAGGGTCTCCAGAGCGAAAGGCTGGCTTCTAGGCCAGCAGTTCTGTGGGTCACCAGGATTGTCTAGATGAGAAAGCTGGGGTCACTCAATCCCTCGCCAGATGTGTTGCACTGCGGCGCAGCTCGAGGTCTGTAGATGTAGGCACATGCGTACTTGCACACGCACACACACACACACGCACAGACATATGCATATGTACACCTCTCTCTAAAGTGTGTAAAAGCTCCTCTTTATCCTCAGTTTTCCTTTCTACAGTGTAAGTCACCATGGCCAGCAGTGGTACAGAAGGATTAAATGATCTGTTCCAAAAATAATTTATAAGTTTTAAATAGTCTTTTTTGACTGTGTAATTAATTTTACTCTCTTGTTATTAGCTTTGCTATTCATCTCTCCATGGGTCTGATTCTTAAACTAGCTGACATAAGAATGTGTAGGAAAAAGCAGCGTAAGATAGGGTCAGCTGTGATCTGTGCTTTCGGGCATCCACAGAGGCCGTGGGGATAAGGGGACTGTGAGAAAAGACAGGTATTTGAAAAATTGCTATGGTTTTCCTTTCTGATGAATGGATCTATAGTAAATATCATACTTCAGAAAAACGATCCCACAACTCTTTGTTGAGCAGTACGTGGGTGTTACTACCTACTGTGCTTTCTTTTCCTGAGAAATCTTGTCAGGAGTAGACTGAGCTTTGAGTGTAGGCATCTGCACACTCCCAGCTTTTCCCCCAGCGCTATCTATGAGTCTTTGGGAAAGCTTCTCTCCTTGTTGGGCTTCATCTTTCAAGTGAAGAGATTAGAATGTCCATTAAAGAGTCATGTAGTGATCCAAATTCATTAAATTCAGGCCAGCCTAAGCATCCATGAGTCGGGCTGGTGAGATAGCTCAGTGGTCTAAAGCACTTGCTTAGGCAAGCTTTGGCAACCACAGGGACCACAGTTCAATCCCCTGCACCACGTGCTGTGCCAGCCTCACCCCCAGGGCAGGCTGAGCCAGCCATAGCCTAAGCATCCATGAGTCTAATAAAGGCACCAGGTGATACTTAGGACCTGGAACACTGGGGAAATCTGGTTAATCTTTGCAGTCGCCGCTGTGGGTGACAATTCAATATCCATACTTTCCCAGGACCCTGCTTCAGTGGATAGCTCTGGAAAGCCTTCACGAGATTCCTGATGATCACTAGAATTTCAAGCCAAGAAACAGAAAAGTATAAGAGAAAGGTCAGACACTAACATTCATAATGATGAAAGTGCGGTAGCTCAAAAATGCTTTTTTTTTGCATGGGGGCATAAAGGGGTCTGATCCATTATGTGATAAATAAGAACAAGGCTGCTCCATCATGTCATGGCCCCAGACACCAGGGAACACTGGAAGGGCAAGACACCATTCCTTCAGCTTTGGGCCTTTGCACACGTGCCACTGAGCTCAGGAGACACCAGTGGAAGGGCAAGCTGGGGGCCATTCTCCTTTCCTGACTGCCACTGCCCCCCAGGGAGGTTAAGAACTTGGTTTCTACTCCTCCCTGGATCTCACTTCCGGCTCCTGGATGACACAGCCAGTGGTGCTTCCACCCCGTCTCTCCCCCAAGCTCTAGCACAGCTACCCTTTCCATCTGCTGCAAAGAACTTGCTGTTGGTCAGCAGCCCACTTCCCACGCACAGCAGAAGGCAGCAAGCCTCTTGCACTTGCATGGCTTCCTGTGTGCTGCCTTATTCATGTGCATGCGCTGTGGGCTCTGGGGACCCTGCCTCACCCACTGTCCCTCTGGCTGGGGTGACATAGTGGCCTCTGCTTTTCTAATTTCTGGATTGCTTCAGCATTGTCTTGCTTGCATCTTAGTGCCTTCATCCTCTTTATATTAATTCCCAACATTAAATTCCTTTTATGCAAGAAATATGAGTTTCTGTTTTTCAGACTTGGCCCCATGTACTCAGGTCTCCAGGTGGACCTCTCCACTTCACCTCTGTCCTGAGCCGTAAACAACAAAAGCTTCTAACAGACATCTGGCTAGAATGCTGTCATCTTGTACATAGGACGTCCTGGATTGAGTATCAGTTCCCTTCTGCTCCCGGTGTTATGTGTAATAGTACCAGGTCATGGTCATTCTCTACAACTCCTCCTTCTTCCTGTCCCACATGCCAACCAATGCCAGTTCACTTGACAGTGGTTCCCTGATGCGTCCATATCTGTGTCTTCCCAGGCTTCCCCACAACCCTGCTTTTTGATGTACTCTGGGCTCTGGCTTTTGATGTCTCCTTACCTCCTGTCCACCATGTGCTCTAGAAGGCAGCCCAGGCAAGCACAGCTCCCTGCTGCACTCTGGTGACAAGGAAAGGCCCAGCCCTCAGGGCAGGTGAACTCTTCCGCTTGGTTTAGCCCTGTGGCCTGCAGGCTGCGCCTCTGTTCCCAGGCACACCTTGTGCTTCCCATGGTCATGCCACCCCTTCTCTTCAGAGCCCCTTTCTTCTTATTTCTACCTAGTTTAAGTCTTGGTTTAATGCCAGCTCCCACCTAAAAGCCTCTCCTAATCCTCCTATCTGGAACTAATCTCTCCTTCCTCAATGCTCTTCTGCATTTCTTTGTTCAATTCCTTTGCCTCTTACCACATTCTGGTTCCTGGGGTATTGCTGTGTCACCACCAAATGGCAGGTCTCTTGGAAGTGGGCTTCTTTATCTTCATATCTCTTATCATGCATTTGCTACTCAGGGGGAGGCCAGATGCAAGCACTGTTACTGTCACTCAGTCCCCACCTGTCACACTTGTGATTTACAGCAATGCTTTCACATGCATCTGTAAAAGATTTAAATTACCTATTTTTTTGTCTGTTATCCTGTTATCAGTAGTGCCTGTTTCTCTTTTTTGCCAAATGTTCCGAATATCATTAACAGATCTCAGTAATTTTTATTAGACTAATTTCTTACATAAAGATTGAGCGTAATGCCCATATTTTGAATGATTTACATAGAAATTGTATTTTACAGATGTGAAACTCTAATGCTCACAGGCAGCAAGGCATTTTGACAGCCTCATCCAGCAGGTCAGTAAGTACCTAGGCTGGGATTTGAACCTAGATCTTTGTGGCTACAAATCCATCATCCTAAAAGGGTCAGGTGCTTTGTTTTTATCCTGCCTCTGATGACAAAAGATGAAGTTTGCAATCACAGAGCAGATGAAGGCTGCCTTCTGTTCCAGCCTGTCTGGGGACTCCTGCTGGGCTCTTCTTCTCCCCTGGACACTAGCAAGGCAGCTCTGCTCATCCACTTCCTCTTGTATCCCTCTAGTGACCCACATGCTGGTTACGGAGGCCCTGCACTCCAGGCTGCCAATGTAACTTCCTCAAATATCCCTATGGTGAACTGTGCCAATTCTTAGGAGCTGCAAAACAATTTGTCCTTTGCAGAGATCCCTGGGGACCTCCACCTGGGCCACCAAGACATGGACCTCACACTTCCTGTCGCAGATGTGAGATGAGCAGCAGATTCCTGACCTGGCTTCCCTGTCAGGTCTGAGTAGGTCGGAACTGTTGGCAGTCCTTTCCCAGAGCTTTTGCATCTGCCAAGTTGGATGACCTCTGGGCATGCTGAAAGGTGTAGCTTTTTGGTTAGCTATTTTCCAGGGCATTTGGACTCTTTTGCTTTCTTCCCCCTTTAGATTTTCTTTT
>PVKN010032988.1:0-12139 GCA_004027915.1 Capromys pilorides
TGCCTAAAATTAGTCATGGATTTCAATTTCATGTTGCCTCATAGTGAAAAGAGACAACTAAACATTAGACATAAAAATGTGAGTATCTGAGTCTCCTCATATACTTTGAATTATAAAGAATGACTGTTTGTAATGTATATTTTTATTTCTAGTAGGTAATTCATTGTTTATTTTCATTAGCTAATATTCTTTGACTAAATACATTTTCATAATTTTTTTCTTTATTCAATTTGCCTTTATTTTTTAAATAATAACATCGATTTTTCACCTGTTGTACTTTCTGGTTTAATTTGGGATTCCTCTGGTAAAATGACAATTCTTGGGAATAGACATTTTGGGATTCTGTTTAATCAATAACACACACACACACCTTTGAAAATATCAGACTCCTCATAAAACTGGTCAATAGAGATTCGCATAGTGTGTCAGGTTTCAGGAATTCTCATAGTTGAACCACAGGACTTTGTAAAGATTAAACAAACCTATGGGTTGGGCATGGAGGTTTCTCTTTTAATTATATTATTATTTCTGTGTGTGTGTGTGTGTGTGTGTGTGTGTGTGTGTGTGTGTGTGTGATGGCAGGAAGAGACGAAGACTTTTAAGCAGGTCGTCGTGTCAGAATATATGAAAATGCACCAGTTCCTCAAGGAGGAGGAGCAGCTCCAGCTCCAGCTTCTAGACAAGGAGGAAAGACAGAACTTGATGAAACTGCGAGACAATGAAATCAAGCTGACCCAGCAAGTCCGACACCTAGGCAAAATGATCGGGCAGATTGAGTCCACTTATCAGAACTCAAATTTAGATTCTTTTGAGGTGAGGCTAAAATTCATGATACTATTAGGCAAATCAATATAAAAAAAAATATAGCAACTCTTTTTCAAGCTATAGATAAAAGATTGTAATTTATTCAACTGAAAAACTAAGTTCTGTCCAAAAATTAGTTTTGTCAAAGGAACAACATCTACGCCAATAAAGTCTTTTTTTTTTTTGTCTTTATGAGACAGGGTCTCACTATGCAGTTCAGGCTGGCCTTGAGCTCACTTTTGTAGCCCAAGCCGCTCTCGAACTCACACCAATCCTCCTGCCTCAGCCTCCCAAGTGCTGGGATTACAGGTGTGTGCTACCACGCCCAGCAATGTCAATAAAGTCTTGAGAGGAAGGAGAGAAAAAACACAGGCTACCTCTCCCAATCCAACTCAGGATGACTGCAATTTCTTCTATACCTGTTCCTCTGCAGCCTCAGTGTTACTCTGTAATGGATACATTAAATTTAATCTCAAAGCCTGATGAAGGTAAGGACTGTTGCAATACAGATAGTAGGTGGTTGTTCTGTATGACGTGGATGTACAGCATCACTTATTTAACACTGTAGATCTATGGCAGCAATGTAATTGGTCAAATAACTAGTATTATATGTGGCAAAACACAGGGGCTCCATGTGCTAAGTGTATTTTCCATGCCATGTTTGCTGTGCTGCCTGTTCTGACTACTGCATTCTGCAAGGCCCTTACAAGCACAAGTCCTGTGAGCTATCTCCAACTTGCAGTCTACTTCTTGGGCTGATTCCACAGATTCTACTATTTTATTTATTGTCTTCCAAGCAATCTCCTGTGACTAAACATGGGCTTAGTCTCAGCTCTCATTGGTCCATTTTCCTTTGCTTATCTCTGTCTCCAAGAGGCATTAGACAAGGAGACCAGTATTTGTATCCTTTGTAATAAAAGATTCTCTTGACAAAAATGATACTATGAGATTAAGAACAAAATTCTCCAGTCATTGTGAAAATGACTAGATGCCATAGGTGATTTTTTTTTTCCTCTGCCATGTAAGCTCCCTCCCAAGGTGTGCTAGGAATGGATCCTGTGAACTCTCCAGAAGACTATGTGTAATGTGTAGAAAGAGACACATGACAAAAAGAGCTGGCAGTGAACAAAAGCTAACCTTCTCTTTTTTATACCCTTAGGAAGTAAGAGAAGCTCTGGAAAGGTAGGTTTTACTCTGTTCAATTGTGTACTGCAGTGCCATGGTGCTGATGGAAGATCATGAGATGGGGTTGAGACTGTTGGTGCTGTTGGTTGGAGTGAGATGACTCTCGAGTTGGGGGCCATGGCCTGTGGTCTGTGCTAAGGTGAGGCTGAGGATCTCTGCTGTCTTCCAGGAGTGAGTCAAGGCTGCTGCAGTGTCCAGAAGCCACCACCACACAACTGAGTCAGTGCCGTGTCACTGGGATGAGGGAGATGCTAAGAAAATTCAGCAGTAAGTCGATCCCAAATGCCCAGCCTACAGAGATTCTTCAAATTAGTGTTCCTTAAGGGATGCACAGCTGAGCTTCTCAGCTGCTGCTGACATAGAATAGTACCCATCTGCATGTAGGCAGTCACTTAAGATATCATAGGCCAGCAGGAAACACCAGACCACCGGCCGTTGATGTTGGTGCTGAAGTAGTGACACTTGATTGATATTCTGTCTAATTTTGTTTTCTGTCTAAGGAGACCTGCACCTTGCATACACACACATTGTGTATGTGGTGTGTGTGTGTGTATATATGTGTGTGCGTGTGTGGGTGTGTGTGTGTGATGTTGTATGAAATTTTCTTTGTGCCCATACCTCTTATGCAGAGATTTCTGCATTTTGAGTTCAGTTCCTGTTACGATAAATGCTGACTTACTGAAGGCCAGGGAAGGAACATTCAAAGACTGTAGCAGGCTCCAAATGTTTACACTGGCTAAGGCCAAGACAGATCAGTATCAGCTTTTACCTCACCTTGTTGACAACCTGCACTCAAAGGAAAGCTTTGGACTCAAGAAATATTTGGTAAATGTCTATTATGTACCCAGTGTTATATTATGGGGCTCTGAATCTACTTACAGAGATGAATAAGACTGAAAATGACTTTGCTTTTACAGGAATTTTAGTAAAATTAGGAGGATAGACAGTCACTCAGAAAATTGGCTGGGGTTTGGTTTATAATAAACGTATGAATTTTTAATGATGGGGTATCTACTTTTACCTGGAGAGTCAATGAAAGTTGGAGCCTTCTCATGTGACCTCCTCCCAAGAGGGTAGGAGAGGAGGCTTCCCACTGGTTCACAATGTGCTTTGTCAAAATGTGACATGGAATTCCACTAATGCATATGAACTTCCACTAATACATTTTAGCATGGTGTAATGAACGATATGGATTAGGAACTGCTGTTCAAATATGCCATACTTCTGACCTTGATGAAGTTTCCCAGTCTTTATGATCCTCAGTTTTCTTATTGGTATAAATTAGAGAAAAGAAGACTGGTAACTAGTACAGATAATGCAGAGTGAACGTTTGGCACATTAGAAAGTATAGCAAATGATAATCATCCCAATATTTTTCCATCCAAACTGAAGAATTAGAACCAACCATGGCTGACATGGACACCAACAGCAAAGGATAGCTTTGTGTGGATAAGTAGCCCTGAGTTCTACAAATACAGCAACTTACATCTCACTATTAGACACAGATTCTTCTCTTCCTCTCAGATTGCCTAAGTATCACTCACTACATACTTCTATTCTGCTTCTGATTAGAAGTTCACTCAATGCTTTGAGGAACAGTTCAAAACAAGCTGAGATTCTGTTCAAAATAAATCTCACCCAACCCCCACTGCACTCTTCTAAATGACTTTTAAGGCATTGAACTGAATCCCAAGAACTTATATTAAATCCCACATCTCTAGGAAGGTTCTCAAGGGTGTCGAAGGGAGATTCACTCTTCTCTCTTCTTGCAGCAGAGATCACACTGGATCCAGCCACAGCCAATGCTTACCTTGTCCTGTCTCCGGATCTGAAAAGCGTGAGATACGGAGGGAGCAGACAGCAGTTACCTGACAACCCAGAACGATTTGACCAATCTGCAACTGTGCTGGGAGCTCAGATATTCACCAGCGGGAGACACTACTGGGAGGTGGAAGTGGGAAATAAGACGGAGTGGGAAGTGGGTATCTGCAAGGACTCGGTGAGCAGGAAGGGGAATCTGCCAAAGCCTCCCGGAGACCTCTTCTCACTTATAGGTTTAAAAATTGGAGATGATTATAGCTTGTGGGTCTCCTCGCCCCTGAGAGGGCAGCACGTCCGAGAACCCGTGCACAAGGTTGGCGTCTTCTTAGACTATGAGTGTGGACATATAGCATTCTACAATGTGGCAGACAAGTCCCTCATCTATAGTTTTCCTTCAACCCCTTTCCGAGATGCACTCAGGCCCATCTTTTCCCCTTGCCTCCCAAATGAAGGGACCAACACAAACCCTCTTACCATCTGCTCACTGAGTAGCCATTACTGAGGAGCAGGCTCCCAAGCCTCTGCTGGGCAGGAGTCCAGGGCCACCAGATGCCTATTCAAAGAGATGACAAAGGTGTTGCAGATTTTAGCATCAGGTTATTTGAAAGAGAATCTCCCCTTACCCCAAGACGTGCAGTGAACCCAAGCCCACGATGGAAGGTCAATTAGAAAAATCAAGTTCAATATCAGAGAAAGCTGATCATATCCTGTGTCTCTAATCACGCTCTCTAGACTGCTCCATATTTACTGCTCACTTCAGATATAGAGCTGGAAATAGCCCTTCTTATCCTGAACCCTTTTCTCAGAGGCCATTTTTATAAATATATAACATTTTCTCAAGTGCATGTATTTATTTGACTCGTGAACTGTGCCGTTTGCATGTGTCTTTATGCTATGTGCAGAGATCTGTAGGAGGGGGCAGTGTTAAATCTCCTCGCTCCTTTTTAAAAGTCAATATTCAGCTTTAATACATATAGAAATCTAAAAATTAGTGTTAGTATCTGGTTACAGCAATCTGCATGCTCAGTTATATAGGCATAACTGAAATAGACATTCATTTCTATATCCTAAAATTATTTGCCATCTCAATTTACAAAAAATAAATTTTCAAATCTCCCCATCCTCAGTGGTGGCCAGTCCCTACAGATTTACTCCTTTTTTTTTTTTTTTAACCAGTACTGGGCATTTATTGGGCCAGGGTTCTACCACTGAACTTCATCCCTAGCCCTTTTTTATTTTTTATTTTGAGACAGGGTCTCAGTAAATTGCTGTTTCCCAGGGTAGTCTCAGTCTTGCCATCCTCCTGGTTCAGTATCCCGGAGCGGGGAATCTTTCTCTGTATCTCTCTGTCTGTGTGTCTCTGCCTCTGTCTGTCTGTCTGTCTGTCTGTCTGTCTGTCTGTCTGTCTGACTGTCTCTGCCTCTCTGTCTCTGCCTGTGTCTTATCTCTTTGTGTCTCTGCCCATGTCTCTGTCTCTGTCTCTCTCTCCCCACTTTCCTTTACTCTCTCTGAAATTCTGCCTTGATCACATTGTATAATGCTGCCCATCACAGAGGCTGCTCTGTTACTTCCTTTTAGTACTCAGGTAAGTCAGTGTCATAAAGCAGACAACTAGAATTTTCAGGGAGATAAAGTTTACCACAGGTTTTCATCTATAAATTTTAGGTAGGCCAGGAGAATCAATAATCAAACCTCTTAATCTACAGGCAACACCACAAAAGGAAGTCAGTAAGCAACAGGGCTCGCTCTAGGGCTTGTGCTCGTTCTTCTCTTTGATCCAGACCTGCTCTGCTTTCAACCTTGTTCATTTCAACTTTCCATCTTCAAAGGCAGGGAAGCAGATATTAGCCAGGCTTAGAATCTCAGAAAAAAATCCTTTTCTGAGGATTTGCATATTTATTTTTCCATCACACTCACTTGGAATCAGAGATCTGTGGGGTAGGAGAACCCACACCTCCTCTTTTGATGATTTGTGGCTCTGTTTGTTCTTTTATTGGTCGAGTTTTATTTCTTCATTTCTTATATTCAGAAGCTAAGAAACAAATTATAAAAAACCAACAAAGGGCCTGCGAGATATCGTAGTGGACTAAGCCCTTGCTTAGGTAGGCACAGGTACCAGGGTTTGATTCCTGGCACTGCATGTTGTGCCAGCCCTGCCCCAGGGCGTGCTGAGCCAGCAATGGAGTCTGGGCATGGTGGCACACACCTGTGATCCCAGCACTAGGGAGGCAGAAATCAGGAGGATCACTGCAAGTCCGAACTGCATGGTGAGACCCTGCACAAAATTAAATAAATAAATAAAATAAAATAAAAAGCAAACACCAAGCAACCAACCATTTGGTATTATCTTTCTTGGTTACAAAAAATACAACAATTTTTGTTGATAAATGTATATCAAACCAATACGTTTACTACACATTACATTTCACTTCAATAGGTGGCAGAATGTTTTATTTTCTTCTTTGCCTGGAAAGAGTTGATGCTGCCAGGGAAACCAGTCTGCACACCCTCTCCCTGGCAAAGCTACCTTGAAGCACTCTTTGCTCAAGCAGGGACTACACTGGGCCTGTCACAAGGTGTATGAGAAAGATTAATCCATATTTCTTCTCATTTTCTGGGTTTGCACAACATCCATGAAAAAGTTACGGGAGAAATTTCCCTTTAAGGGTCTAGCAATGAAAGCCAAGCCAAACAGAGATGGTGCTAAAGAGGAACAGAGGAGACCCCTGATGGAATCCTGAGAGGCGTGCCTGCTGTGCCACCCGGCCCTGCCCGAGGGCCTCTGGTTCACAGCTCAAGAATCTGAGAATGGCATTTCCTTGAGGGAGAACGCTGTTTCCAGGGAGTCTGCCACCCCTCCTGAATCTAGCGCCTCCTCATCCCCTTATAACTACCTGTGTCCTCCCCCACATCCCTCTTCTACCGTTTACCATTAGAAGGAAGTTTCTCCAGGAGACGGTAGTTCACACATGGCTTCTGCGTAGTGGATACAACCAAAGCATAGTCCATAGCCACTGCCATCATCTTCTCTGTTTCTCAAAACCTCGCTCTAAGGAAAGGAGGTGTTTAGGCCTGAGGACTGAGAGCACCACGGGTTCTTCCATGTTGGATTACAGTTTGACTACCTTGTGTTGGACTTTTTGTCCTAGTGTATCTTAAGTATAAATACCATTCTTTTCTAAACTCCAATTTATAAATAAAATGTGAATTGTCAGTGAAGATTATGTTCCTACTCCGAGTATCTCCTGGTGCTCCAACTGGAAGGAGAAAACCTCAACCTATCATGCTTAGGAAGCTTTGGTGGCTTCTATGGCTGGATTACTTTACACATCTCCTATGTATGAATTTTTTTTTTTTTTTTTTTTTTTTGTGGGACTGGGGTTCGAACTTATGACCTTGCACTTGCCAGGCAGGTGCTTATGCCATGGAGCTATCTCCCTGGCCGCCCCATGTATGAATTTAACATAAGAATGTGCTCCATCTATCCTTGGATTTGTCCCATAGAGTAAGGAAATGTGCATGGGATAAAATAGCTAATGTTTATTGTGCCTTTGTAATGTTTCATTTTTTATTTTTATTAATGTTTGCAGTACAACTTTATTCATCTTAGATATAATTTTAAAAATATAAAGATATATAAAAAATATAAAGATAGATATATAAATATCTATCTTTCAAGAATTATATTTTATAAATTACATTTGTCATATGTGATAATAAATGACAGTATTATCTAATAAATACTCCATATTAAAAATTTTCTACTTGTTTTTATAATTTTTTTTTTTTTTATCTTGCAGTACCAGGGACTGAACTCAGGACCTTGTGCTTGCTAGGCAAGCACTTATTTCACTGAGCTGTCTCTTGGCCCCCAGTTCTTCTAATGTTCTAATCTTTTTTATCTTTTTTTTGGGGGGGTGGGTCTTTCAAACTCCAAAAATAATATAGGAGCAGGTACTGAATGTAATTGTATTGGAAAATATGATTTTTTAATGGAACTAATATTTCAGCATATGACGTTTCCTAATTTATTTAATCAATTCTCTGCTGTGGAACGTTTAGGTTGTTTTCTTTTTGTAGCTATTATAAATGACACTATGATGAACACGAGTGTCCACAAGCCTTTGGGATGCATCTCTGATTATTTCCCAAATTTATCTTCTCCACATTTCCCTACAAAAGTTCCATTCACCCTGTAGGCAGTCTTCAAGTTTTCCTCTCATCACAGTGGCAGGCCCACTAGCTCTGAGGCAAGTGAAAGATCCTGGTCTCTACTCTGCTATAGTTTTGCAAAGAGAAATGAAATTATAACCCAAAACTTTATCCTGGGAAGACCTGGAGTAGATGTTGGGTTTGGAAATGAATCAGTTGAATTTTAAAGCTTGACTTTACCCTAAACTGTTTAAACTACATGCAGGGTATTTATTGAGCTCTCATAGCCTTAGCTATTTCAAAAATGTAGAAAATATTTCCTTACTTGCTGATTACATGAAAACACATAAATGCAATTAATGAATGGAAGATGATAAAATTTTGTTAATTTGCCCCTCCCTTTGACAAAGAATCAATTTGTGATTATCCTAAAAGAGGATGGCTTGTATGGATTACAGAAAATGCAGGCACGCAAGCCTCTGAAATGTTTTCAGGATGGAGATTCCATATTAGCAAGAGAAGCATCAACACAAAATCCTGGTAGAGAAAAGGAATACTTACTTGGATTATTTTCTCGTTGAGCCCTTTTGACTTCATGCCTGTGAGTAGCCCTTTACTTAATGTTTTAAAAAGTTGTATCATAAATATTGCATAAGTGAAACTGGAAACCTTTAAAGTGATAATCTGACCTTTCACGGTTGCAGTCTTGGGAATCTCGGGCCTTTGCTCCGGGCTGCTGGGTATGGGATGAGCACTGTAATCAACAGTGGTGCAGCTACGCGAGTCTTTCTGTAAGACTCAGGCCTCGTAGTGGGCTCTGTGTGCACAGACAGGTTGTTGTAGCTTCTGCGACCACCGCGCTTCCTCAGGGATATTCAGGTAAATTAGAGATGTCCGGAGACGTGAGTCCCCCAGCCTTGCTAGGATACTGCTTGTACTAGTCACTCCCAGCTGTGAGCACTGGCATTTATTTGCCAGAAACAGGGAGAGAGGAGGGGGGCTGAGGTTCCAGGTGGCTTTCTCCTTGAGAGCTCACTGGTTGGAACAATGCTCTGCGAGGCCTGAGACTTACACAAATGAGTTTAGTTTAAAACTAATAAAAATTAGCCGGGCGTGGTGGCGCATGCCTGTAATCCCAGCACTTGGGAGGCTGAGGCAGGAGGATCAGTGTGAGTTCAAAACCAGCCTGGGCTACAAAAATGAGCTCAAGGCCAGCCTGAACTGCATAGCGAGACCCTGTCTCAAAAAGACAAAAATAAATAAATAAATAAATAAATATTAACAAATTAAAAAATTAGGTCCATGACCTTAAAGGATCTTATACAAAAGAGGGCCTTATGTTTAAGTTTCATTGTTTCCTGGTACATTTGACTCGGAGTGAGACAGATGCAAGGCCTTAGAAAGGCAGTAAAGCCAGGCGTGGAAGGTACAAATCCTGGCGCTGCGACCCACTGCAGCACTCTGGGAGGGTCCTGCTCTTTCAGGAGAGCGACCAAGAGAGCGAGTGAGAGAGCCAGAGCGAGAGAGCAGGAAGCCAAATTCTGTCTAAAGACCAAAGTAAAATCCAGGGAAAGGGAACTTTGTAGAAGCCTTCACATGGAAATAAAGTTCATAAATACACATTTCTACATAAATTTGAAATGAAATGGAAAACCTCATTTTAAACTTTTACGGGGTTCCTGCCTGTGGCGCCATGCGGGCTGGGTGGGCCGGGGAGCGGAGCCCGCTCGGCGTGGGGACCATGGGGCCGCCGCGCCTGCTGCTGCTCGCTGCCGGCCTCCGCCTGTGCCGCCCGCCGCCGCTGGCCAGCGGAAGTTCGGCCCCGAGATGCATCGCTCCACCACCGCGGCCTTTTACTGTCACCTGCACGCGTCCGTCACGCTCATGACGGCCGTCAGCGCGGACCGCCTCCTGGCCGCGGCACACCCGACCCAGCAGGCCCTGTCCTGGCGCACGCTGGGCAGGGCCTCCCTCGCCAGCCCCGCCATCTGGGCCCCGACCATCGCCCGCGACCGCCGAGTCCCGGGGCTCAGCATCACCACCAGCCACCACGCGCCCAACGAGACGCAGCTCGAGGGCTTTCACGCCTCCTGCTTCTCGGCCTTCTCCGCCCTCATCTCCTGCGTGCCACCGCTCATCTCCTCCGTTTGCTACGCGCCCATCTCAGCGCTTCCACCGTCGCCAGCCAGAGCAGCAAGTCTCGGGCAGTGCTCCCGTCAGCGGCCGCCTTCTGCGTCTCCCTCCTCTGCTTTGGGCCCACGAACGTCCTTCTGGTCACGCATTCCTTGTTCCCGTCCCACAGCCCTGCCACCGAGGCTGCCCACTTCGCTTACCTCCCCTGGGTCTGTATCAGCCGCGTGAGCTGTGGCGTCGACCCCCTGATCTACTATTGTGCCTCCTCCGAGTGCCAGCGCCACCTCTGCAGTGTCCTGTGCTGCAAAGAAAGTGTGCATCCCAACAGCTACAACAGCAGCGGTCAGCTGATGGCAAGTAAAGTGGACACCAGCTCTGCCAACATGAATAATAGGATCTACGAAAAGCTGTTAGCTTAGCAAAAGTGGCTGCTGGTCAGCTAAAAGGAAAGGTGAAAAACGTGAAAAGCTCAGGAATGCTGTTAGTCCCTGGCAAAACGACCTCCTCACCCAAAATAACAAATGTAGGATTTGCATGCCTGCTTCTTAGGAGAGTATAAATACTGGTTAATGACCAAAAAAAGTAACAGAAATGGAAGGCTGTTATTCCACGAGAGTACTGCCAGTGCTACAATAACGCATGTCACTCTCTTGTGTATGATAGATGACTGACATGTATGTGTGTGTATGATAGATGACTGACATGTATGTGTGTGTATGCACACACAGGTAGCATCTGCAGCACAGTATGGGTTAGGCACTTTCTTGAAGCCCTCTCTTTTGCTCCCAGTAATTACAGAAAAAATCTCTGATTCTCTAATGTTTTCTGCAGAGTCCAGGCTGTTGAACATCTGAACATCTGAAGATGTCCATCAGTGGCAAGAGTAGTGGTTTGAATTTACACATGAATGTCATACATGTAGACATCACTTATTTTGCAAATAAGTGTATTTTAAAATTGTCTGACAGCATTGTTTAACTTATGGAAAGATGAATTTGGTGGTATGTAGAAAAGGAAAAAGTGCTGGTGTTTTTCATTTGATTTTTTTTTTTTTTTTTTGTCATTTTGAGACAGGGTCTTGCTATGCAGGTCAGGCTGGTCTTGAGGTCACTTTTGTAGCCCACGCAGGTCTCGAACTCATACCAATCCTCCTGCCTCAGTCTCCCAAGTGCTGGGATTATAGGTGTGTGTCACCACACCCAGATGTTTTTCATTTTAAATATATCCAAATTTAATTTTTTTAAAGTTGTCAAAACAGATGAAAAGCTCATTTGCTCTGGTCGACCAGCAAGCAATCTGACGTTTTTTTCATTCTGCATACCCAAACCGAGACCACGCGCGACCTCCCGTGGGACGGCCTTCCGGAGCAGCGTATGCCAGGAGCTGACCCTGCTGGACAGAGGACTCCAAGCAACAGGCCAGCACAGCCACACACTGGCCAGCAGCCATCCCGCTCAGCCTTCTGGGAACCGGAAAGACCGAGGCCACCAAGCTCGAGCCATCATCTAGGCTTCCTAGGCAGCTGTGAGCTGAGCGTGTCAGTGAGAAACCTCCAGAGCAGCATGGAACGTCCTGCGGGCAAGTCACGAGAGCCTGCCCTGCCCTCCTTGGGAGCAGGAGGAGGCCTGCAGCACCCCAAGTGGGAACGAACCCCACCCTCGGGAGAGCACCAGCCAAACAGGAGCGGCAAGTGATGCACTGTCATGAACACCAGGGAGGTGGCTCTTTAAGCCAGATGCCACCCAGAATTCATGACAGCAAGCTTGTCTGCTGCTTGGAACGCTTGGGTTTCTGCTTCTTGTGGTTGTAAGTTTAGAAACATAGCGGAGGATGTGTATTTTTTTAAAAATAAGTCTTTTGGTCTACATCAACTGGAAAGTATTTATAAATGTTTTGTTCAATTAATTACTCAAGTTTTCTCTTAAGACTCTTATGTCAGACTTGTTAGAAATAACAAGCGAAAAATGGATTTGTCATTGAAATCGAGGAAAATTCTGTATTTTTCACTTTCCTTAAAAGTTACTGAAATAATTTTTAAAGCATT